>LTAE01001138.1:22993-61593 GCA_001647135.1 Pontederia paniculata | reverse complement strand
AACGGCGATGCACGGCCGGACATGCGGAGCTGTGCGCTGACGCATGGCCTGGGCACGGCGCGACGCTGCAGAGCTGCGGAGCGTCGATGTTTCAGCGGGCCACGGAGAGGACCCGTGACACGCGCCCATGAAAATGGCGACGCACGCCTGGGCCACGGACCAGGTTTTCATCGCATAGTCATTTTCCTGTTTGTGACTTCCTTAGTCACTTCCTACGTCCTCCGTTTCACCAAGGCATGCGACGAACATCGACACATATATGGGCCAAATTCTTAAGGCGTTACAACTCTCCCCCACTCGAATCATTGTCATCCTTTGTAGTTGTTAAGTCTTTCATCATAGACTTTGACTTTAACAAGTCATTTTAAGTTTGAGAGCCTCAAATATTCTCATACCTTTCAAATTTCATCCACAGTAGGCATTAGTATCTTTCAACTTTTGCCTTCAAACTTAAAGTTTGATATAGATGGTTATTTTCATTATTCCACAAATGAAAACATAATAGACCCACTCTTAGTTGGCATTTCCTGAATGCATAAGTCATAATTCTTTGTTTGGCTAAGGACACTCCCTAAAATGTCCGTAAAGCTATCTTTCAAGCGATTTTACTTTGTCAACTTTCGTTGGTAGGTTCAAGCATTCCCTTTTCATGAAATCCCATTAAGGTTCTTCGACCTTTGAATAGACCACAAAGTCTTGAGAGTTAGTCTTTATTTAGATTAGTAATATCCCACGATATGATAAGTTTAAAGGATTTACACCTTATTGATCCATCGATTTCAAAGGGCTTCTCCTTTGAAAAGGCACACTGTCCACGACAATGTCCATGGACCGAAGTTGATCTAGTTTAGATCAGGGATGTATCACGCAACATCCACGATAAGATTTCATGCCTTAGTGATCCTTTAATTCAAGGGTTCTCCTTGAAGCGGCACATCGTCCCCAACAATGTCCTACGGATCAGTTTATGTCTAATTCTTTTAGACCAAGGATGCCCCAACATCCCAAGTTAAGGTATCATACCTTGGTGACCACGCGATGGTCGATGTTTTGGATCTACTCATCGTCTAAATCCAGGAGGCCTTTCGACACCCCATTTTGCCAAGTTAGTACAAGGCAAGACTAGGATTAATCTAATATTTTGTCAACTTAAGTCCTATGGACTTCCTGTGTCCTTTGAACTAGTTGGATCGACAACATCAATCCCACAAAGTTTAGGAATGTCTTCCAAGACATCCTAGTTTAGTTTGACAAACATCAACGATTTGCCAATGTCTATTTGACTATTTAGTTTACCTTCCGATAAACAAGATTAAGTGCCCCAACAAAAGACCCTTGGTGTTAACATAAAGTTAACTTGGACTTGTCCTAAAAGTTTCCGTCATTTATTGTGGACAAACACTTTTGAATTCAATTTGGGTAAGGTTGCATCATGACCTTATGAAAACTTAAGGCATCTTAAAAGTTTTCCGATTGTCATCCGGCTATGGCCAAATGCCCCCACAAACTGACCGCGAATGTATGTATACATTCGATTTTCTCCAAGTAATGGAGGTTTAGATCAAGTGCCCTCTCACTTGTCTTGAGGATGTATATGAATCCTTCTTTGTTCTGATCCGACGCCCCAACGACCGGTCAAGGAGGTGTGTATTACCCCCTGTTTTTCCTTCAAGGGAAATTTATTCCGAAATCCAATAAGTAGAAGTGCGTTAACTGCCACTTCAAAAATGTCGATCTCACGTCGACATTTTGTAAGTCCTTATGCATGATCCTGGATAATTTGATAATCGAACTATATGATTCTAAAAATAGAATGGGTTAGGTGTGCCACTCCTAACCTTCGAATGTTCCTTAGACATTCATGTTCTTCCCTCAACTTTGGTTAGATCTCCATATTTAGTAAATGTGTTCATATCATTCACTGTTTGTTTGATAACCAATCATCGTGTCAACGTTCTGTGTCGACGTATCATCACTTCATCGACATCCCAGCAAAGCGTCAATGTTGGGTCCCATTTGGGACTGCACAACTTTGGTCATCTACTTATCCTATGGATGGCTGAACAGAGCATCCTCTATTTTTGATCAAAACTGGGTTGTTTTTGTGCCATTACATTGGCGCTTCATCAGTCCAATGATTTGCCTTCAAAAACACTCGTGTTTTGTGTCAAAACGAGACTGATTCCAATACTTACATCAATGCTTCCCCTCCGCTGCTGATCATTTCATAATTGACTTATGCATCACCACATCGTTTGGATATTCTTTCAATCCAAATGTCAACATTACGATAGCCAAGTGATTGTCCACTAAATCACTAATATTCTTACTCAAATACCACACTATGTAAGCACATTATGTTGGCATAAATTTCCACATTTTTACATGGTTCATTTTCGTTTTAGTGTGCAAAGTAAACATGCATTTTACTGAACAACACTTTTCCATTGATTCCAAACAATCACGACTTATACGTTTTGTTGGTAATTGCCACAAAGTGCCAACATACAATGTTTACACCATTGTCCCCCACATACGTTGTCATTCACAAGACAACTTGGAACATAAACATTACAACACAATAAAACTCGAAAATACAAATTTTTTAGTCTTCATAAGAGAACATCTTCCTCTTCCCCTGACGCTTGGCCTCTTTGTTTTCTAGACGCTGCGGACAATCTCTTTTGAAGTGTGACCCTCCACAAGTGAAGCAACGAATCACCTTAAGTTCGCTTTTCTTTGTCTTCACGCCCCTATCCATTGGCCGACTTAATTCTGATGGGGTTGGACTTGGAAATTCTTCCATCTCCGCGTCCTGTCCTTCATTCTGTGTCGTGATGTCAAGAAGAATCGTTTGAACAAATGAAATTGCCTTCTCCACCGAAGCAACTTTGTCACTAAAGCTCTTGTCCAAACGAACACTTTCTTTGGACAACGCCACACGGAGTTGGTGCTCCATACTCTCCAAACGGCCACCAAGACTTCCAAGTCTTAGTATACGTTCCTCCAAGTCACGAACGGTGGCTTGTAACTCACGAACGTCTTCAGCAATTTGAAGGTTTTTTTCCTCGGTCACTGATTCTTCTACCAGTGTAGTCCAAGACTTCTTCATTTCCTCTTCCAGAGTTTCCTCCTTTATGGGTAGACGCATGTACTCAACTACAAAGGAATTCTCTGTCATCTGAATTGCTCTGATACCAAATGTCACGCGACAATGTTTTTGCCTATGCGTGGCCTTAGAAATCTTCACCAAAGGATCCTAAGCAGCCCTTGTTCTCTTTACTGTTTTGGCTAACACTTAGTCAAAACGAACCCTTCTAACGGCATCCAAGTTTCAATCCAGAAACTTAAGGAAGAGAGGTTAGAAGTATAGGAAAATGAGAGTGTAGAATGCTCAGGCCGAATCCCTTTAAATTCATGTCCAAACATCAATGTTTTACACCAAAACATCCATTGTCCAAAGCCCTTAATGTGTAGGGATATTTATATAGTCCTAAGGTAGTTATGGTAACTCCCTCTCATTCAAATAACTATCCCTCAAGTTCTGAAACATGTCTAACTGCTCAACAACTCCCAAAAGTCAAGTCAATTTCCAACATTTATGGTGCAATTCTGCACATATGGCCGGGCAAGTCAAAACCGCACCATTTTCATTGGCGCACCCGTCAAAACGCATGGGTCGCGCCCATGCGCTAGGCCACTTCCCATACTTAGTCGATTTTGACTATCTAAGTAGCTTAACAATGCATGACAACGTTTTGAGTGTGCATATCAATTTGCTTAGCCATCAAGACGTCCTAAAGGTTATTTCGGATCCTTTAACATTTGGACTATTTTCCATGGGCACGCCCAAGGAAACAGCGATGCACGCTTGGACCACGGACTAGGTTTTCACCGTAGTCATTTTCTCGTTTGTGACTTCCCTAGTCACTTCCTACGTCCTTCGTTTCACCAAGGTCGACATATGTATGGGCCAAACTCTTAAGATGTTACAGTCGGACGAGTTGACTGCTCAAATGCTAGAATCCTTCGGTTAAAATGTTCGAATATCTAACGATAATTCTTCGTTTGCAACAAAATGACTACAAAAGGCTATTTGTATACAACTTTGAAATGAAGAGACTAAAAAAAACTCAGACACCTACTCTTTTTTTATTCCAAAATTCGGCCTAAATCATTTTAAGACCGCTTAAAATAATATTAAGAGCAGAAAACAAATAGTTTTTTTTCCTTTTTCAATCTGAAGAATATACAAACAAATAGAACAAAGCCATGAATACCATTGGGCGGGTAAAAAAAATCTAAAAAAAGAGATATTAGTAAAAGAAGAGAAATTGATTAGTGATTTTACTATATATAATTGCGAGCACATAAAAGGGGACCGAAATTGATTAAGTAAGGGTGCTTATGTTATCAAGTGTTACAATGTCATGTTTACATTTTTCTCTCAATGCTTAGTAACACTTCAGGAGCCGTACAGGTGCTGATGAGGGTGGACAATAAGAGAAATCCTGAAAACTGCTCGCGAGCAGGAGGGGACACACCTGTTTCCTATAATTTTAAGTTGCACAAAAATATCATCCCATCTGCATAAGATATAAAAACATGAGAAAATCATATCTCATATCAACTTTCTAAATTGACATCCATCAAATAAGCTCATGTTTGGTTAGAAAGCAAAATTTTGAATTTGCATTAGTCAATGGATGAGAAAAAAAGTGAATTGCTATCCTTACAAAACATTCATAAGTTTTTCTGTTTCACAATTTTAATTTTAACTTCATAAGTAAATGATAGCATTTTCACACTTGAAATATATGGCAACGATAATGAATAAATCACTTCTAACAAGCTGGTTTACTAGTAAAATTACCAATTGATTTCGAAGGAACTGTTTAAATCAATTCAATACTTTAAGCTGATGGTATCACATTACTTTCATCGAGATAAGATATCATTGCTTCAATAATCAAAATGATCACCTAATTAATTCAGATGTATTGTCCAATTTTTTGACAGTGAATAGAAGGGGATAACAAATAGACAGACATAACAAATTCTTCCAACGGATTGCAGCCTGCCGACAATAACCGATATATTTTATACTCAGGCATGGCAATTACCTTCATTATGATTAAACATGCACATCATGTATGTGTAAAAACCTCAGAACAACTTTTCATCCAAGTAAAATTTAGCAGAAGTTATCAAAATGAAAAGGGAAAAGGAGGAAAAGTAGCTTACTGATTCTTATTGAATTGTAATGAGGATGTTGTCTATCAATCATCATCTGTTCCAAAGTACCTATCGCCAAACTCACCCATCCCTGGAACGACACGAAATTCTTCATTTAATCCAGATTCTATCTCTGATGTCACAATCTTGATCCTTGGGAACCTTTTACAAACAGCATGAACACCTTGAGGTGCCTGTAATTGGAAGGTTAGTGATGTAAGCTTGAAGTGACTTCTACTACTGAGGAAAAGCTGAAGCTCTAGAGAGAAAAAGATCATTTAGTATCAGAAAAGAAAAGAAAAGAAAAAAAATCTGATAAAGTGATATACTTACAGAGATGAGAGTCAGAAATATTATGTTAGCTTCTTGCACTCCTTTTTGCAAGAGCAAAGAAATAGCATGAATAGCAGAGTTTCCTGTTAAGTTAAAAGAGCTTTTATCAGATGACATGCATGGAAAAAGTTATCAAATAGCAATTGTGACAGAACATGAAGCCTTTGAAGGTAAGACTGAGGTATCATTTGCAACAGGAGGGACACAACAAGCCCCAATAAGAACTAAGTGCAGCTGCAGAGAAAGCGGACTGTTGATATAAGGAAAGCACAAAAGAAAATATCCTACTTATGTGAACCAACCTGTTCCCAATATAGGATCCAAAAGCAGCACATTCCTATCTGAGATGTCCCTTGGAAGATTGTGGTATATTAACTAGAAAATGGACTCAGTCAGATATAAAGCAAAAGCATCATTCTGAAAAAAATGCAGAAGTATTGTCATACCTGCTGACCGTTGTCTCCTTCCCGGTGAATAAGAATCTTCCCAATCTTTATGCCTTTACAACAGGCCCTTAGAGCATTTTCCATGCTTTCACCGCTGGAAAACAATGAGTTGAATTATGTGTATGATCATTTAATAACCATCATGAGAAGAATGGGCGCGGGGTTATTTTCATTTGTCACAAAAACTAGAATGTCATTTACTGATAGGTTATGAGAAGCAATACCTTCTTATCACAGAGATACCACATAACCTTTTACAGAATTCTACTCCCATATAAACAGATCCTGTAAAATAAAGAGACAAGATATGCGACTCAGATAAAAGTGACAATACAAATCGAGTTTTGTACTGTGATGATATGAATGCAAAGAAAGACTAAAAATAAATAGTCAATTAACATTCCACGAAAATTAAAAAAAATCTACGTATCTGCTTTAATGTCCACTATTCTACTAAAAGAAGAAACATAAAACAAAATTGACAAGTGAGGAGAAAAAGGATAAGTAAAAGAGAAACTATCATGGAGTATGACTCAGTACCCCAGTTATATTTACACAGTGGTCAAGCATACAATACATAGACTTAATTGTTAAAACTTCTATGAATTTTAATAGCACATTGAGCTCTGATGCAAGGAAGATCGAAGTTTAATAACCTAGCAAATAAAGTCAATGTGCCTTTCCTGCAGCTACATACCAGTGGGTGTAATCACTTGCTTTTCTTTAAATGGAAGGTGCCCGAGTCCATGCTCAACAACCTATTACAAGGAAAATATACATGGTTATTATCACCATAGAGAAGATATATAAGCAAATAATAAAGGATACTGACCAAGCGAATCAATCGATCAGCATAAAATATGAAATCGTGCTTTGATGTTACGGCATCACGTATGAGTGTATGCATCCCACGAATCTGCAGGACATTGCTATACATTTAAGTGATATAAAATTGGAAACTACTAAAATCAAATTGCAGACAGCTTTATCTAAAAGCTCTAGAAACTTGAACAATATCACTAAATAAAAGCAAAGATTTGAGTACCTGGAAAGTTGATTGGATGACATAGAGATTTGGATATATTTTGCAAAGATTGTGTTGACCAAGCTTTGTTTGAATATGTTGTACAATCAAATCAATTGCAACATGGTTATCTCCGCCACGAGGGATGATAATATCAGCATATTTCTTAGTCGGCAGTATAAAGTCATCGAAAGCAGGTTTTACAAATTTTGAGTACTGCACTAATAAATGATAGTCATTATGAGCACAATGACATTTGATAATAAACATCAGGAAATAGGTCGTAATGCATAATCATTTAAAAAACCATAACAATATAACAAGGAAAACAATTTTGTACTAGCTCAAAGAAAACTCGCTTTCATTCATTCTTGAAAATGTACATCCAACATGACCCATTGAGGTTTCTTGTTTCATACCATAAGAAGAAATTCAACCCTTACATCCATACCAGGAGCAGTTTATAGGAATGTAACGTAATCATTGTTGTTACTATATGGATTTAAACAGGATGTGCTGCACGACCGCCATCTAGCATTGAGCAACTCTACTTAGGTACAATAATCGATCATTGGTTTTTGTGAGAAGAATAATCGATCCTTGGTTAGTTCATGATAATACAACTCCATCTTTTCTGACCCTTCTCTATAGATCAGCTCGGGATTTTGCTAGCCATCCAAGTAGGAGAATTAAAGGAGATAATGAAGGGGGACAAAAAATTTCAAGATTCATCTTGCCAGTTTAGTGTTATCCTACCTCAATGAAGAATCAATACAGGGACTGGACATGACACTATCAAAGAAATCAACAAATTTAATATTTTTAAATTGCCTTGAAATTTGAAAAAAAAAACATACCTGAATTCTAAGTAGTTAGGCAAAAGAGAATACAAATGTATGTGAGAATTTATAGACATTTAAAATAAACTGATACACAATTTGAGAAACACAAATGCATACAAAAATCATTTTACTAAAATAGTGTAATTATTTTTTTCATTTGTTTTTTTAATAAACATATTCAATATGATAAAATGCCTATCAACTGCTCACCAACACCACGTTTTAAAATTGGGAAAGCAACCTAATAACACCATTGTGGAAGACACATTCCTTCCACTAAATCAGTTGTGTACCTTAAGATTGATAGATAGAGGAATTCACAAGTATGTTTTATGCTTATTTCAAATTGAATTTGCAAAAGATCTTCCTTTGCCAGCAGATTTATAGAGGTATACATAACACAAAATATTCCCTGAATCTAAGGTTCTATAATCCCTGAGATATGCTCCCCTGATTTATAGAGGCAATTTAAATAACACAAAATATTACCTTAATGTAAGGTTCTATAATCCCTGAACTATGCTCCTCTGCACACCCAAGCAATTGAATTTCCATTGAATACCCCACAAAGTACCATAACTATTGATATTACAGAAAATGCATTTTTTGTTAACTGTTTAAAAAAAGTATTAAATTACTAACTATCCGTAGACATAAAAAAATTGAAAATGACGAGAAACAAGGGATGAGAACACCCTTCTCCCCTTGCTAGATGGGGAGAGGAGGGGTTCCATACCCCTTCCTTCCCATGGTATGGAGGAGGGCTCCCCTGTTCTCAACAACGTTTGTGATGCTTTTGCCCTAAGGTCATTATACTTGTTGAACTTTTTTAGGGAAAATTCCCCAAAAGACGAGTTTGTAATCATTACCAGAAGTTTGAGAGTGTTTAATAGCACATTTAATAGTCT
This sequence comes from Pontederia paniculata, assembly GCA_001647135.1. NCBI lineage: Eukaryota > Viridiplantae > Streptophyta > Magnoliopsida > Commelinales > Pontederiaceae > Pontederia > Pontederia paniculata. The sequence goes on along the minus strand of LTAE01001138.1, from coordinate 52,805 downwards.
AGAGGAAGCTAATAACTTAACAAGTCAACTACGAGATACCCTTAATATAATGTATATTCCCTCTTAAAAAACCATATGTTCTTGGCCATTGCCTGCAATTGTAATACACACACACACACACACATGGATAGATAGATAGATAGATTAAGAGAACAGAGATTCTGAAGCTTTCATTTCCCATCATTTATCTTTTGACCTACACCTGATGCACATCAATTAGTAAAACTATCTAAATAATAAGTTGTAAATACCTATAAAGAATCCAGAAGCTTCGCATTATCATTTTTTTTTCTTGATGAAGGGAAAGGATAATTTGTGAATTATCCTTAAATCTCTAAACCGGTGAGATATACATGTAAGAAAACACCACTAGGTGTGGATACCTGCAAAAGATACATCCAACCCCATCTACCTAATTGAAAAAGAGATGTGATGCACAATCATAAAATTCAGTCACAAGTCACAACATTATATTCTTTATAACAAGAATTCCCAACCTAGGGACTGTTTTAATATCTCTGTCTAGTTTCACACTATTATAGAATTCATAATCAGTAAAGTCACGCGTTGCATTCTATATAACAAGAATTTCTAACCTGGTCTAGCACGGTTTTGATATCTCTGCTTTTTTCAACAGTATCACGCTTTATCCTCCTTGATAACCGTACATCAGCATCTGCACAAGAAAAAAAAATTTGTACAACTTTTCTTGGAGTACTGAAGGAGAAACTTAAATGTCAAGTCAAGATTTGCCCTCTCATAATTTTCTATGTGACTAATAAGAGATAGTTGCAGTAATAGATATATGTAGATTTAAAAACTGAGCATATTGATTTGTTTTTATTTCTATATGTATTTATGTAAGTGAAAAATGTATCAAAGATATATCTAAAACGACAATAACTAACTAAATTTCTTTTGTTCTGATGTTATCATGTTACATTGAGAAAAGAACCAAAACTGAAGATACAAAAAAAATGAGTTGTGAAGGGATTTCATATCAAAGTATAGATAAGGTTGTGCCAACCATTGGCATGAATAAGTGGAAGAGGATTGGAAGTTTTTAGATAACACTAGTTACGAAGAAGCTGGAAGAGGTACGTGAAAACCTGATTTAGGATTATTCTTAGATAATCCCAGCATGAAAATGATAAAGAAATAAAGGGTTATTTGCTCCCATCATTCCAAGTGGTTAAATCCTATATGTTCTAATTGGCAAAAAATATACCAATTGCATTTTTTTTCTTTTATGGAAACCAACTACAATAGCACTGGAATGTGCATCATCTATTTGCATATGTAAATCACGAATTGGTAATGCCCAATATCAACTTCTTTAAAAAGGGAAAGAATGAAAAAGAAATACCTGTATCAACAAAGATCTTCATATTCATCATTTCTCGAACACGAGGATCATGGAAAACTAAAATTCCCTCCAAAATTATGACGTCTGAAGGATTGACCTTTAGAAAATTCTCAGCTTTAGTATAAGTATAAAATTCACAAATTTGCTTTCTCAGAGAATGGGAAATATAAACTAAGCCAGTTACCTGCGTCGATCACAGTAGGTTTTCATTGACCTTTTTAATATAGTAATAAAAAGAATTATTGGTTTTTGAGGTCTAGGGATGTGGCAATTTCTATGCTGTTCTCTCATATTAAAAATGATATTCTCAGAAATGAAAATCACAAACAAACAAGCAAAGAGACAAAGAAATTATATTAAAAAAATGAATCATAAAGGTCATTAGCTCAAAGAAGTTTGAGCATCTTCTAGTTTGGACTCTTACACATCTGTTGAAAACCTGTTGCAACTGCATAGGTTATGACATGCCAATCTAGCATATTGGTTAAGAAATGAGTGGAAAAGGGATCTTTTTTTCGGATACTCATCATTATCCTTTGTTCAAAGATAAGACAGAAAGGTTAAGGAAAGCAAGTGCAACCAGTTGCTCTTTGCAAACCTAAAAGGAAATGTGCCATGGTCATCTACTTTAAACTTCGCATTACCTCTAAAGTTTCCAATTTTGTGTCACAAACTTGTACATCTGTACCCTTCATGTTAGATCCATAGACATAGTACATCAGTATTAGTCAGAATGCTTGTTTCATCCTACTTCAAGGTTGTTTCAGAATAAGGATATATTTTCCTAGAATAAGGAATATTATCTACAGAAAATCCATTTTAGCATTTGACGGTGAACTTACAATCATGAACTACATTTGCTAGTAGCATGACCTTGAATAAGCATTCATAATCCAACCACAATAACACGAAATAGTTGAGAATTGAACTATCTCCTCTCTATACTTTCTAATGACACATAACTAAGATGAGCTATCAAAGCCCAAATAAGAGGATCTCTCCAGACCATTGGTGTGACAAGATGTGATATAGAACAAGAATAAACTTATGGGCCTTATGCCCTAGTCATTAGTCTTATGGGCTTTGTGCCTTTAGTTTAGTTATGAGCTCAAAATAGGAATTTCCTTGTCTTAGTTTACCTTTTATTATTTTTCCTTTTATTTTGGTTTCCATACCGTTTGATATATTGGGTGTTAAGAACTATAAATACTCTTGTATGGTTCTTTTTGGAGCTTAGAATTTGATGAATGAAAATAATTTTCGTGATATTTTTTAACTTAATTAGGATTTAGAGTAGTTTAACTTAGTAGATCTCCATCAAGATGTGATAAAGTCTTGGCATTCATCTGATATGATATTTACAGTACCTTTCGTGCAGGCAATATACTCTTCTGTGTTTTGAAATCATAGTTAGGAACATCAACAGCTAGGCCATGCTTCAGATTCTCCATACAGCAAATCAGCTTCTGTGTGTCAAAGGCATCTGAAAAGGCAAAGGAAATTTTCATAAGAAACAACACAGATGATTTATTTTAGTATTCTTTCCACAAAAAATTATACAATGTTAAACTATTGACAGTAGTCACTCCATCAAATGTATACAAGCATCTTGATGGAGATCTACTAGGTTAATCCACTACCCAAATTAAGTTATCTGCTTGAAAAATTACTAGAGAACGATTTTTAATTTATACAAGTTTAAGTTCCAAAGGAACCATACAAGAGCATTAGGGTTCTAAACACCCCATGTACCAATTTAACAAGAGCATTAGGGTTCTAAACACCCCATGTACCAATTAACAAGAGCATTAGGGTTTTAAACACCCGATGTATCGATTAACATGGAAACCTAAATAAAATGAGAACTAATAAAAGGAAAACCCCTAATGGGATCATAACTAAACTAAAGGCAGAAGGCCCATAACTAAAGACTAATGATTAGGGCATAAGGCCCATAAGCCTATTCGCTCTGTATCACATCTCCATACATAAAAATCAAGCCTGAATATAGCATGTGTGTGCATGTTTTGTTAAGTATGCAATAGCATACACATCAATTTTCAGTAGTCTCCAATCTTTTATGGTAAGAAGCTAATAACAAAAAAAACAAGCTGTATACACAAAGAAAGGATTATATTTTCAATGCTTCAGAGTAATAAGCTAACCTAACTGATCTATCTGGATGGTTATCTTAGCAGACAAGTAATATTTAATGTACGATTCCATAAAGGAAGAATCAGTCTGCTAGATAGGTTCAATAGATGCTTTCCTAACAATTTATTATTCACTCATGCAAAAGCTTAATTCCTCTCAGAAGAAAAAAAAAAGACGAGATTCATTTGATGAAAGAGAAATACACAATCTTTGTATAGCTCTATACCTTCAAGGTCCTATCTGTTAAATCATAGGGTTTAATTTCGTTAAGTCGAAAAACAGCATACTACTGCCGTTTTCACAGAAAACATACTATCCAGACCATGCCAGAACCAACATTTCATGGCATGATTCCATTCAGGATATCAGCCCAAGTGTCCCACATATTGGCACTTAAAATCTGGTTGCAAGTTGGGTTGACATCACACAATCAAACAATGTCAAGTTTCAATAAATTGGATTTGTGAAAATGATCAAATACTGGAAATTGTAACTTCCCATACACCAGTTTCTTTTTCTTGAGAAAACTACAAAACCAGGTTTGAAACCAGTTTTGTGGTAGCATGTTCAAATTCTCTTTCACAATTGTTAATTCAAGTACCTGGGATGGTTCTAGCAATAGAAGCATATGCATACTTATATCGTAATAAGAAAATAAATCATCTCATTTTAGGAAAATCTCATATGCTGCTTAGGTCTTCACTTTATATAATATCCGTAAGCCCTCATAGTTGGCAAAAGTGTGAAACACTTGTGCAAAGTCTTCATTCAGAACTGTTCTAAGCGCAGTGAAAAGCCATGTTTAAATAAATTCTTAGTGTAGACTTATTGAACAAAAATTTAAAACCCTGCATGCATATTGCAATGATCTCCAATAGTTTATATGCAAGAAACAAGCAAATTCCAGATAAGAATGTTATAAATGCATAAAACAAATGGATATCTGCCAAGGATGAACTGAACAATTTGCATTCAGTATCCCCAAAAATAATTTGCATTCTGTAAATAAGTTCTAGAACCTTTAATAGGCATGTGTATCACTTTAAATTTTGTAGGGATATACTGGATATTTTTTATAACAAAAATGCATAAGTATGTATTCTCCCTGTTCATATATAGCCAGCATAGCCAGAGTTTGTAGCAATCAAAACTTATTTGATTTAAATGACAATAACTAAGCAAGCAAAACTGAAGCAGGTGGACAACAACCATTGGTGATTTGAATCATAAAAAATATGAACTCGTAGAATTAAAAATAATGGGAGAGGATCGAAAGTTATGAGCCTACCTGGATGGTCGAAGTTATATTCATGAACTCTAGCCAACTCATCTTCTGTCAAATCATAATAGAAGGATTCCTGCCACATCATGCTCTCTTAGAAATTCATATAAAGCTAGATAACGTACATATTCACGTGACTAATGTAAGAAAAAAAAGAAACAAATGAATAGTTCAACCAAACATACAAAATGCACTTGCATAAAGTTGGATACACAAATAAGTAGGACATCTTGAAGGACTGTGATAACTATATTTCAAAACAACCTAGCCATATATATGGGTATATCTTTAGAAACTGGCATGGAATTTCAGAAAAAGGATATTCAATTTTGAAAATGAGGTTATCACTGACCAAAAGCTAACACATTAAACACAAGAAATGAGTGCCATTGAGAAACAGTAATTAGGTAAAGAAAATATTGATAAGTTCAATCCATGAAAAATTGAAAATTATTTAATCAAATTTTCTTTCCGGTGTTAAACCTGCCTCTATCACATCTGTAATGTACCAAGAAATTTAGGATTAGGCATCATTTTTCATTTTAAACTATTGACTTTAATCACTCCACCAAAATATGGCTATATCCAGAAGTTAACTCAGATTAACATTTTGGAAGTCAGTACCTGGTTAACAAGGACAACACGTTGGTCATGAAGCTGCTGAATGATCATATCACAGACTGTTGTCTTCCCAGAAGCGGCTCCACCAGCAACACCTTTTGACATGAAAACAAAAGACAAAGAGTTCCCATCGATTATTATCATACAGGTATTAGAAGTATAAGTGTGGAATCTATTGGCATGAACCATCCTTGTTCCCCAGATTCTACTACATGACTCAAATGACAGGTTTGCATTGATAAAGATGATTTCAAAATATAACCGGAAAATAGCTAAATTCATTGATGTCGATCATTGGTCATTATCACCTCTATGTTTTGAATACCAACCTATGATAAAGGGTTCTCTGTACCCATCATCTGTTGATGGAAGTGGCAATTCCTCTGTAACCTTATGTCCCGAATTGTTCAAGTGTAGCCCTGTAAAATGAAATCCACCTGCATTTTCCAGCAGTTCCTCCACTGCATTTGATCCCATGTGGACTGGATTTGTCTGCACAAGATAACATTATACAACACAGAAGTATCGTCATGCAGGAGTACTGAGAAAATAAAAAACTACGCAATCAACATGCAGCATTGCCTGAACTGCATACATTGATCACAAGAAACGATTTATTCATATCAAAGCAAACAAAAATGTCTGTGCAGTTAGCACAAGAGAATTGAAAAAAAAAATGTAAATGCCTTCTTTTGAAAGACTGGCAAATGAGATTATCATTGAAAACTCTGCTTTTGCTTTTGAGACATAACAGTAGTCAACATTGTCCACTCAATGTTTTTTTCCACAACTATATCACATTCTGAGTATATTCCAAACCTTAAAAGCAATCATGTGCCTTTTTATAGTATGCTGGACATTCTGCTGATTCATGTCCTTCCACAAAACACTAATTTTTCATCTCAGTAACATAACCCGAATAAAGAAACTCCCTAATTTTGTGACACTCTTTATCCATTTCCCAAATGTCGTCATACGAATCAAAGATCAATGCCCCAAATCCCATTACAGAACAAGTAACGAGAAAAAAAATAAACAAACATGCGAAGACATTAAAATCAATAAAAAAGTAATGGAAAAAACGGGATACGAATCGGAGGGGAACCCAATGCAATGCAAGAACACATCGGCATTGATCGAGATCCGAACGGCGATAAAAAGCGTAAGGTGAGTGAGGCAAGGGAAGGGAAGGTGACGGCGGCGGGTACCGAGGAGGGGTGGCGATGCCTTCCGAGCTCCGGCGCCAGCGCTCTCGCGACGGCTCGGATCCGATCCGGGAGAGGATGGCGAGATCGGGGAGGCGGCCAAGAACCGCCGTCGCGATCGAGAAATGTGGGGTGGAAGGCGGAAGAAGGAGAGCGACCGTCGAACACCTCGCGCGCTCTGGTGGAGAGATCGATGCGAACGCGAGCTACTAAAATATATAAGCCCGAGGCAGACCAGACCGCACACGCGCTCGTGTGCGCCCCGCGACGCCGGGGGCCAAGTTCTTTTTTTAAAAAAAAAAAGTTCCACCTCGGGAGACCTCGACCGGTGGACAGAGACAAATCCAGAACTAAAAGTTAGAAAAACAAGAATTGAACCTAAATCTCAACGTAATAATTAAAACTTCTTAATCACTACACTAAATAAATAATCTTATTTTTTTTTAATATTTTTTTTAGAAAAAAAATGAAGTTGCTACATATTTAATTAAGTAACATCGTATTATTTACATTGTCATATTGGATACATAATAGATATGAAATATTCTCTTTCTTAAATAGGTTGTTACAAGTTGTTAGATCTATCGTATATTTAATATCTTACAGTTGATAAGATCGATAATACGATGTTAGCTATTTAAGTAAGTAACACTTTCAATCTTTATTTTATATATTAATTATATTTATTAGTATATATATATATAATTTTTATATCGAAAAATTTGAGATGTATGTGAATCCGCCCTTAAATAAACACGTGGCGCGCTCTCAGAGGAACGCCAACCAAATATATCTCGGGCCGACCGGAAACCCGACGGCGATGCCACCGCCGCCCGTCCTTAAAAGACCGGGTCCCCGGTGCGACCGCCCGCATAGAGGAAGGTACCACTGCGCGCGACGTGGTCGGGTGGAAAAAAAAGGGGGGCGCCAATAATGGGACCCGGAGAAGGACCCAGCCGCTGACCGGAGCGTACAGAGGAAGGGGGACCCACAAGATGGGTGTGGGATGAAGCTGGCAGTGAGCTGGATCGGGGGTCGGAAGTACGGTCAAGTTGTGTCGCTCCTGTCGGCGGTGGGATAACTCGGGATGTGGCAAATTTATGTACGTGAAAACAAGAAGGAGAGAGGAATTATAAAAAAGAACGCATGGGGATAAAAAAGATTGGTTGCATGTTTTGGTCACGTGGTGATGAGTGAATGAGTGAGTGCCGTGAGAGGGAAAGGATTAGGTGCCGTAATTATGGAAAAGTAGGGATATTAGTCAAGATAATAGAACAATTAATTGCCTCTTGTTGGAGCCTACCAGTGGGAATATAAATTAATTTTTATTATTATTGTCATTATTATTTATGTATGTAATGACACAAATCTCCATGATGCCCTTGGAAATAGTAATAGTGATATAATTCTTTAAAATAAATATAAGAGTTATGAGTAGATCAATGAAGTTGTTTTTTTAGGGCTATTAACATTTAACTAATTCGAAGTCGAGGTAAAGAGCAGAACGATATTCTTTTGATCAAATTGACGATTTCGAAGTTTGAATTCGGGACTGCTAGCTTTCAATTTTTCAACCCGGAACACAAGGATGGACCAAAAAAAAGTTACGGGGACCAAAATATATAACAATAAATTATAAAATTATAATATATAACCAAAACCACCTATCAACTATACTAGTTAGATAATTATAATAATTTGTTAGCATTTAATTTATTTATTGACTACAACTACTAGTATATACGTGTATATATATATATATATATGCTTATATATATATATATATATATATATATATATCGAAAAGTTGGGGGAGGATGTGGCCCCCCAGAGTATATATGGGTTCGCCCCTATCGAGACACACTCCTATTAATCAGATGTGTCAACCAAATTTGATTAGATCAATGAAGTTTTGAAATTGATTTAATAGAATTTATGTATTACTTTATTTTAAATTTATAATTCTTATTGAATTCATGGAGTGTAATTGTATAACTTGCTTAAAAGAATTCAAGTTTCAGTGATCAAATCATCTGAAAATTCCTGGATGGTTTTTTCAATTAAAAATTTTATCAATATTTCAACTCCCATTTTTTCGTTAATTTTGTCCTTATAATAATATTAAGAAGTATTTTGTTCTAAAATTGATATGTTATATATTTTAGTATCATTATGGCTTATACATTTTTTATCTACATAATTTTATGATATTTAAGTATTTATATGCATACATATATTACAAATAGATATAATAAATATAATAATACATTTGACACAATTTAAATTATTTAGATAATTAGATATCCATCTAGTTCAAAAGCCATCTAAATTTTTTCATATTTAGGAGCAATCTAAATTTTTATACCGTAACGCATTTACAACGATTGCTTTATACACTAATCGATGCCCGAGGGTTAACAATACGTGTAGACTAATTTCATATTTTGATAAGAGAAGAGATAATAATTTTAGGAATTAAATCTAAAATTACTAGGTCTCGTCCATCAGGCTACTATTGACCAAACCAACCTAACTTGCCTTGGTTTGGTTACCATTTTGAAGATTCCACAAGTGACAATTTTCTTCTACTAATTCATCTGACTTTGGTTTTTCATATTATTGCACATGGGCCAACCTTTGGAAAAAAAAATGTCAGGGCAAAGTTGATGACAAATAAAAAAACAAGAAAGGCACTAAACATGTGAAATCGACTCAAAATGAAATAGATTGGTTTTAACACATTCGTAAACTTTGTAACCAAATTTGAAACATATTAAGGATATAAATAGAAACGGTGAGAAAACAAGTTTAGGAGAATAAACTAATTTAGTAATGCTAATTAAATTGAATACCTCTAAACTGCAAGAACTACTTGTCCTCCGTCACATAATACAAAATGCTCAAGTAGAAGACACAACTCAGATAACAGAATATTCCAGAGATTTTTTATTTGAGAAACCATTTGACCCAAAAGTTTAAACTCTTTCTGAAGAAGAATCTAACGGGAGTTTATAACACCATAAAATATAAGAGAATATAACTTGAAGCAATAATAAGAAAGATGCTTACAGTGATGAATAATAGAGCACGATGTGACATGAACATTGACACTTAACATAAAAAATTTGCACCGCCAACGGCAAAAGTAATAATTGAGAGTCCAGTGAACGAATATGAGAGAATGATTTAAAATGATGAGAGGTGAGGACCAGATCCAGAGCTATCAAACTCTTAACAAAAGGGATAAACTATTATATCACTTCAATAAATGGCGCATATAAATAATCTATTCCTATGGTGATAGCATTTACAAAAGGTACCAATGCACACATAGAGTGAAAATGACATATGTAGTGTAAAATGCTATTGTTCCCCGTGGACTAGCAACCCAAAACTATACCCTCTTTTGCAGGAGAGGTCACACGAAGAATTGCCTGAGCGCTCAATGGGGTCAGCTTTGCATGGCAAAAAGTTTCCCAGGAATCAGAATCAACCATTTCTGGAGAATGCTCAGTTGGTGTGACTTGCGACTTTGAGTATATGGTTTGCAATTCCATAGCGAGAACCCGAGCAGCCTCTCTAGATTCTGGGAGCTGGTCGCTAAGTTGAGATGCTGCAATTTGGATCAGTTTATCCATGCCATACTCTTTGATCCCATCTATACCCTGCAAAACAAGCACGCTTGAATATACTAGCATGTAACACCAAGAGGATGACAGACAAGTCAAAGTAATAAACAAATAGTGTTCAAACTTATGGCCTACAGAAACAACAACAAAAAAACAGAAGGGAAAACACCTCATTCAGAAGTTTAGAATGTTTTGTGTACTGTGTTCACGAGAAATAGATAGGAACATAAATAAAAAAGATGAAGTTTATCTTGTCCAGCTGATTTATTTAAGCGTAAGTTGTGAAGTGTTTTTTTAGGAAGCAATCATGGATAGCTTTAGAGTTTGCCGAAATCATGCTAATTAAGAAGTGTAAGCCAAACTTTCAAGTAAGTTGGAATCTCAAATATGTACAAGAGTGCATCCAAGATTAGGAGAATCGTTAGACTCAGAGTTCTTATCAGCAGCTAAACAACTAAAGGGCTACTGTGTTGTTATATGTCTTACCACCCACAAGTTAGTTTACCGACTGCATTTGACTACAATGCAATAGTTTTGAAACCTTTTGTCCTAGAATTTCAGCCCGATGAGCAACAAAATTTTCAAACACAAACCTTGAGATTTTAGTACCATAAAGACAGAATAAAATAATTGAACTAATATACAGATGGATATGTTAGTTGAAACTAAATGGGTCTAATAAAGACATATATTTGCATCAGTGATTGCTTACATCATGTCAACAGGTGGGTCTGGATTTTTTCTTTTGTGTGGAAACATCTAAGCATCAACCTCAATAATCATAAAGGAAAATCTAGGTTTATCCCAATTCTGTCTTTAGGGATTTTTTAAAGACCTGTTTTAAAGGAATTTTTATCCCGGTACATAGAGTCCAAGGGTCATAGTATATCTGATAAACCTCATAAAAAATGTATGAATGCATGCACAAATTGTATTCATATTTGACAACAAACAAATATAATAAATAATTATGACACACTTAGCCAATATTAGAAGGTTCTTATGAAATATCATGTCAACCTCTCAATTGGAATCTCATACCAAAAGAAAGCCTTCAGAAATTGAATGACTGCTAAATTCTGCATATTTGAGCATGCATAGCAGTTTTATCATGGGCTAAGTTGATTGCTAAAAATACCCCTCTTACACTAAAGTCTTATCTAGCAAATTTGAAACAGAAAACTCATGAACATCATTAGCATATGATGTTTCTGTAGCCTCATTGTTAGCCCATGGTTTGGTTTGTATCTCAAGCATTCATGAGAAACAAATTAACCACATACAAAAAAATAATAGTGTAGAATTTTTCCTAATAAAGAGCATTTGACATTCCAGGTCAGAAGTTAGAAATTCTGCAATAACTGGACAAAAGGATACATGGGACAAACAAGTAAACTAATTTAACAACTCATCCAAACTAAGTTCAATCTGGCTGAACAGGTAAACTGGTGGACTGTGCTACGTCAGTGTTCCTAAAATGATCAATATATCTAAGCTTGGGTTATAAGTTTATAACTATACAAATCATGGCTATTTCTTCATTGCAAAGAAGTAACAACAGAAACTACATACTGGAGAAAACACTTACAAGTCGAGGTACACTCTTGCTGATGCACATAGATGCCTTTGCTCGTAACCGAGGATTCCTGTTCTTGAGATAAGGCAACAATTTTGGCAACAATAAAGTTGGTGATATCCAATTAGTCATTGCAATCAAAGCTGCTTCAGCAGCTTCACAAACAAATCGTTTGTCTTGTGATGATTTCAGGAGCAATTGCATAAGCTGAATCCAGAAAGACAACAGAATTGTATAAAACATGTTGAATGACTGGCCAGAGCAAACATATTTTGATAAACTTCATAGAAGAAATGTCAAATGCGCAAATCTTGGAAAATGGATGCCTACCAGGGGTTCAAGCAAATCAATCACTAAATCAGCATAAGCCTTGAAGATGTCGGCAGATGTCATAATTGCAGATTTACAGACTGCACTTCTTGGGTTTTTCAGGGACTTCACAACCAGTGGAATCACAACTCCTCTGCAATGCGCAGTACCAAACAGTCACATTCCAAGATCACAGCACAAACAATAGACACGTTCTGTCATAAAATAACGACTCCCTCGTGTCCCTACACTTCCTTTTCCAACAGTTGAACAAAACTAGAACACTTACAGCATCTCAATCAGCTTTTCCTTGTGAAAAATCGATAATTGGCGCACGTTATTGAGAGCTTCACATACACAAACCCAGTCCTTCGACTCTAATCTCTCCAAGAGTGTCTGTAACAATGGCATCATTCGAAATTGTTCAGGCGTATTGCAAGCAAGACCACGAAAGTTCTCAAATAAAGAAGACATCATACGTACGCTGACTGTGGAATCAACATCCGAAAGATCTGCCAAGTTTTCAGATTCTATGTACTCGACTTCCGCACTCGCCGTCTCTGCGCCATTACTTGCGACATGGTCTTCCTTCACAGGAGCGGAGGAAAAGGAGGAGTCTGAACTTTTAATCTGTAGCTTCTGTCCGTTTTCGCCAGTAATCTCCATGCAAGGCTTACTGCACTTGTCCAGCGCAGTTATTGGAAGTACGTTAAGATCTTTAAGGGCTTGTGTTGCCATTTTAGCCTCTCAGATCTTGACGAAAGGAAACACAAGCTATCATAAGATTGAGATCTTAGAGAAAGAACAGAACCAAACAGCGACGCGACACGACGGCGTGCAGACACAGGATCTACGTAAGATGAGAGAGAAAGAGAGAGAGAGAGAGAGAGAGAGAGAGAGAGAGAGAGAGAGAGAGTAGAAGTTACCACTGGTGATTCAGTTCAACGTGGTGGTAGCCGTCGCTCGCCATTGCAGCCAAAAGGAAGGGGGAGGAATCCTAGACAAGTTCGGATCAGATCGATCGAGATCGAACGCTCAGATCCGGTAGGATGCCCTCGCCACCGACAACAACTCGTTGTCGCCGGCGCCGGCGGCGGCAGTTGGTAGGAGGAGGAGGAGGAGGAGGAGGAGGAGGAGAGTGACGGGGTGAAAGGTTTCGAGCGGGTGGGAAAAGTGATATTAAAATTAGGTATTTAACTAATGATGGGAAAAAGCTCGAGACCAGCCTGTTGGGTTCGGCCTGGGCCCACTTGGCCCACCCCAGCTATATATATATATTATATATATATATATAATTTTCTCTTTTTCAAAATTTTTTTTCGAAAAGGAACTTTTATTTATTTATTTTACTATTATTACGGGTTTAATTTAGGTTTTTTCTACTTATGTAGATAACATTATATTACCTTAATTTTTTAATTATTGAATATTGAATTTATGATTAATAAAAAAATTTAGCAGTAAAAAAATTTAATATTCATTATAAATTTAACATGATAACAAAAAAATTATTATTATTATTATTATTATTATTATTATTATTATTATTATTATTATTATTATTATTATTATTATTGTTATTATTATTATTATTATTATTATTATTATTATTATTATTATTATTATTAATTTCAATTTGATTCCAATTATGCTCAAAATCTGAGCTCTGTAAATTAGGAGGCAATGAGTCGCATTTGTAAAAAACTTATATATAATAATCTAGCTGGTAATTAGTTGAATTTTCGTACCGAGGAGCTAAGATTCACACCTAAAGATGTTATTATTGAAATAAATTAATTTTTAACGCTATCACATCAAAATTGAACGATCAAGATCTATAAAATTTTCATATTAAAAATTAACATTGAAATATATGATAACTCAGAATTTAATATATTATTTTATTACAAAGGGATTTGGCCTAGTAAAAGAACAAAACTATTTCTTTTATCTTTATAAGAAAATTAACATTTCAATCAGTGTAACTAAGAGCTGTCTGTTGTCCAACACTGTCTAATAAGGATTGAGGTTCATTTAGAAGAGCTTTCTAAAGAGTTTTTTTTTTTTGAAAAAATAGACTTGCTTTTTTATATCCGACTATTTGGTGAAGTGCTTTTTTATTTAAATTTGCAATTGAAAATAGTTATTTTTGTTGTTTTTATGGGAACAAAAATTATGTTTTTTTTTTCTATAGCTCGAAGTCAATTATGTTTTTTTCTTAAATTTTGATTTTTTGCAAATGCAACTTGAATAACTTTGGATTATTTAAAAATTAGTAGTTTTGCTTGGTTAGAAAAAGTATGATGATATGTTTAAATTGAGTATACTCAAGTTAGAAAAATATCTTTCCAGGATCTTATTTTGAACGAACCATTGTGTTTACTATCTTAAGTAATTGCTTAATATTAGTGTATTAGTCATAACTTGTCCTATTGCATGAAATTTAAAATTTTAATGCATATATAGTGTTCTAAAAGAATATACATATATACTAACGCACTACTACTATAGAGTTTAGAAAATTGGCATACTTCATACTAGTATGATATTATATTTATACCCATTATTTTTTAGAATTTAATGGTGGTGCTAGGTGTACCGTGTGCTCGTGAAGTTGGTATCAATTAGGTATTAACAACTCTACAGATATAGTAATTTTGTCTCATAAATTAAAAAATAAAATCTAACCGTTGCCAACTCATCTAATGGCCAATCCTATTTTTTAACTTATTTTAATTTATATCCGAGAAAGAGGCTCCATACCAAGTGCACGACGTGTATGCTCAAATGACCAAGGCTTGATTCCAACTACTAGTGGAGTTTAATTTGCTATTTTCATTCCCTCCTATGCACAAACATTTTTAATTTTATAATAATAATGATGCTAGTGATTTATGTTGAAAAGTTTTACTGTATATTTATTTATTTTTATAAATCAATGTATTAAATTTTAATTATAAATTTTAACATTAGCATTTTTTTTCTAGTTTTGTATTCAACTCATATTCTATATATATATATATATATATATAGAAAAAAAATAGATTGTGCAATTATACGAAAATTATCGATGTTTTTTATACAAAACGAATATGTGTACAGATAGTGTCGTTATTTTTTCATGCGCCACTCTCTACATTAAGAATATCTTACATTTTTTTCTCATAAATATAATTTTCTCGTATTTCTATTTCTAGTATAAGTAGACAAAATAAATTTTATAATAATAATAATAATAATAATAATAATAATAATAATAATAATAATAATAATAATAATAATAATAATAATAATAATAATAATAATACTTTTTTTGTAGCAAGTGGCGTTCAGGAGCAACTAGCTATGGTACACTGTGAATCCTGTGATCCATGCTATCTGTTCTGTGACTTCCATTTAATTCTATACATCTCCAATGTTCAAGACGGTATTAAACAATTACTGGAGTCAATATCCATCTGTTCAAGATCACATTTTCCGTTTGCCACCCCATTATTCGGGAAGCGGCGCCGATTTTTCAATCCACGCGACGCTAACGGTTATGCGCATTGGTCATGGGTTGGAGTCTCGGCCCACCATCGAGTCCGACTATTCTAGTGTCGCCCCAAGTCGCGTGCCTGACTGTGGCAGGTGAGACTCCCAGTGAAAATTTTCTGCATTCACAAGAGCTCGAACTCGAGACCTCTGCTTAAGCAAGAAGGAGCCACTATCCACTCCACACCAACGGTTCAAGATCATATTTTGTTGGTCGTTTTTTTTATTTCTGACTGTTTCATTTGTCATGTTTTCCAGGTCTTCAGCAGCTTGCAGAGACGGTTCCTCAGTTAAAAGCTGTCCTACGCTACCACTTCCCTGCTTCCTCAATTAAAATCTGTCCTACGCTACCACTTCCCTGCTGCAAGTGCAGAGTGGCCTTGCTTTTGTGAGGGAGGTGGTCTTGTTCTTGTCCCATGATGGTGCCAATAAATGTTCTCCTGTGACTGACAAGTTGGGCATTGTTTGGATTTCAAGGGCTAATGCTGATTTAGTGAAGTAATGATTTCATATTAATGATCTTTCTCTGTCAAATGATGGTACCTACTTGTTTTCGTTTTTTTTTTCGTTTTTGACATCTTCTTTGTTAACGGGCATTTTGAGATGTCAGTCATCAAGGCTTTGTTTGGCAAGTAGAATCAGGGGTTCTTCGGGTTTTAGTGAATAGTTTGATTTGATAGATTAATTTTAATAGTGTAGATTCTATGGGTGTTTGGATGAAAAGTGAGAATCGAAAATATAAAATTTATTTTTAATAAAAAATAAACTTAAGTGATTTACAAAATTATAGTAAGTAATTATTTTTAAAACTTTTACTATTAAAATATATTAAAAAATAATACAAAATATAAAATTAATTTACAAGTTAATATTTTTCATATAAAATATTAAAAATATTGATTAAAACTATTTTAAAAGTAATTAATAATTAATATAAAACTAGTATCATTAATTAATTAATATTTACATAAAAAAATTATTAATAATAACAATTAAGACTATTAAAAATAATTAATAAATAATATAAAATTAATCTCACCAATTAATAATTTCTTAAAATATTTGTAAGAAGTATCTATTAATCTATTTTAAAATATAAATAATAAATAATATAAAATTAATCTTATAAATAAATAATAATTATTTTATAAAATAATTTTAGTTTCATATATAAATTAATAAAATATTGTATAAGTAAAAATATTAGTTAAAAGTATTATTATATAATATTAGCAGTAAAAAATAAAAGAAAGCAGCGTGTAAAAAAATTTTAAAAAAAATAAAAAAAAAAGATGATGCCGGTTCCTGCTTTTAGCAGGAACCGACTGCTGGAACCCCGGGTCACGTGACCCGGGGTTCCAGCCTATCCGGTTCCCCAAAACGTCACCTCGTTTGGGGAACCGGATAGGAACCAGAGCCAATGGGTTCTGGCTCCGGTTCGGGTTCCCAAACGGGCCCAATTGTCAAAAGTAATGCTTTCTCTGTGAAATGCCTTCAACTATTTCTGTTGCCATTGTTTTTTTTGGGTTGAATATGAAGGGTAATCTAAGAACATTAATAGACGATCACAAATTAAAATTCAGAAAAATAGAGAACATACACAAATTTACTTAGATTCATCCTTAAATTAGGACTACGTTTTACAAAGAGATTTGACTATTATTATTTTCGCTACAATCTCTTAACAACATGTCTGAAATATGAATAATATATATATGGGTTCAAAATTCTAACAAATAGGGAATCTCTTAATTCGCACCATACGGACCAACGTAACTCCTGTCAGGGGACGGTGCTTCTCGAACCCTCCCTTTTCGCACGTAGGGGTCAAATATCGTTGGGTAATACTTCAGTTCCTATAAGCTCACGTGGGCGTATCCGACAAGGATAGACTCATATATTAATGTGGAGGGCCTCAGTCTCCCCCAATTTTTCGGTATAGAAAGTATATATATGTATATACTAGCAGATACAATCAATATATAAAATAAATACTAAAAAATAGTAAGATTACCTACTTTGCGTAGTAGGTCTATGGTTCATTTCTTGGTCCCTCCCAACTTTTTTATTTTACTTTTATATGTATTGCCCTTTCCTAACTTTTCATTTTGATTTCATCCCTGATACCCGATACGAAAAATAAGAGACCTTAAAATATTCATCGACTCCAACCGAATTTACAAATATGCTTTTTTAAGATTTCATTGCTCATTAATGAAGCCAATAAAGTCATGCTTACTTTGGCAAAAGCATCACAGGAGTCATGTTGTGGGACATTAAGTTTTACCTCGAGGAGCTTTCCAACTATTTTCTGTTTGGAGTCATGAAAGGCATCCTTCCAGGGGCGGTTTTGTGACATGCAAAGGCAAAATGCAGAATGAAACAGTGGATTGACATCCCAAGAGAGCAAAGTAACTAATGACAAATTGCATGCTGAGACAGCACAAGAACAAATCTCATGCTGTCATGCATGACCTACTCCTTGGTAGAATGTGGAATTCAAGCTGCAAAGCAGATATAAAACATGGTGCAGCTTCCCTTCAACTTCTTCAGATGTACAGTGATGCATAACTAAGCTTGCAAGATTAGTTATCTACATATTTACAGGATCATTACATTACCAAGAGAGAAGAAATAAACTACCAGCAGGTGTACAGTGATGCATTTACTCTTACCTGCTTTTTTCATCCCTCTCGATCTGAATCAGTGAACAATAAACACCATGCACCAAGTAAATTCCATTGTAGTTGATGTTCAGGAAGAATATATAGGATAATTCACTGTTGTTAAGAAGTGAATTAAAAAAAGAAACTTTGCTGATCAAACAAGTGAAGTTACAGGAACTGTGCATGTTTCTTATTGACACTGAAAAAGATATATCAGAAATAAGCCACTCCTTCTCTGACGAGATGAACACTACACAAGAACAGATATGTTGAACAAAGGGCACTTCGTCAGAGCCTAAGCAGCTCCCGTTAATTTACATGTCTTTTGAACGGACTCGAGTCTACTGTAAACTACAGAGCTTCCGATCGAAGTGGAAAAGAAGGATCGATGCATGATGCAGCGGCCGACAGGATTGTACAGCAACTTATTTTAGTAGGCACGGACAGGACACAGCAACTTAGTAGGCGCGGCCCAACGCCAACGGGCTGAGCAGGTGGTAGCCGGAGAGCTTCCGAGTGAAGCTGCAGCTGAGCGGAGATGCTGCGGACATCGCCTCCTCCTCCTCCTCGTCGTCCTGGTGTTCCATCTCCGACAGGATCTTGTGGAAGAGGTCGATGGTGCAGGGGAGCACGAGGGGCCCCGGCGTGGAGTAGCCGTACTCCGTCTCGGCCTCGTCCAGGAGCATCCTGAAGAGCGGGTGGTTGACGCACTCCGTCCGCACCACGAACCGCTCCCTCGCCTCCCCCACGCACACAGAGATGCACCCCTCCGGCGGCAGCGGCCGCTGCTTGCTGTTGTTGTTGTTGTTGTTCCGGGGACTCCCCATGGAGCGGCACCGCTCCAGGGTCTTCAGCAGCAGGGCCTTCGGCCCCCTGACGTCCTTCATGGTCTCTCTCTCTCTCTGGATCTCCTCACACAGAAACAACAGATGGATAGCACAGGAGCCTAACCTTAAGAGTAGTCATGTTTTCCGGCGACGGCCGGAGAGTTGGACATTCGTGATCGCCACAGCAGGAGAAGAAGATGGAAGAAGTAAGCGTGCAGATCATCAAGGGGACAGAGCTTGTTATATATATATATATATATATATACAAATTCAAAGTTTGAACAAAGACACCAAACAGAGAGAGACAGAGACAGAGACAGTGCCTGGGATGAACTGAATCCTGTGTGTCTGTCACCACAAATTGCGTCCATCAAACGAAGAAAAAGTTAGTCTTCAATCGCAACTTTTGTCAACTTTTGGCCACGCTGCATGCACAGGTTTACACTTTTTTTTTCCTGAAACTTGACTGCAGGAAGTGGCCAAGTTATGGCTTACATTATTTTTCAGAAATTTTTTTTTTATTTTTTGTATTTAATAATCATAAAAAAATTAGTTAAATAAAAAAAATCTATTGGTAAAATATTAAATAATAAAAAATGATTCACATTTTTCAAGATGTGAAATTATTTTTCTTTCATTAATTTATCATTTTTATATTTCTAAATCAACTTTTCTCTTATATTTAAAATCATCTATCAAAGACATAAAAATCAATTATTTTCCTAAGAATTATTTTTCTTGATAATTTACTTTGATCAAAATAAATGGACCCCAAGTACGATTTTGGAGAAAAAGGAATCATCAAAGCATATTACAATTAGTAATTTTATTTATTGTTGATATGTATTTTTTATCTATGCTATACACTAATTTAACAAATTTGTTAAACTTTCTTTAATCCCAAAATTTTGTATACTAGAATATAACATATATAATTTTTAAAGGATAAAATGAGTTAATCGACTATTTATCTACTAAATTTCATGCTCGAGTTAATGTTTTTAAGTTAAGCATGTAGCCAGATAGTGCCGCGAACTTTTGATAATTTAATGATCTGATTTTTTTTGTTAAAAAAGATTTTCTTCCCAAAAGAATTGTATAGAGTATAACTCGTGAACTTTAATCAACAATAATATTAGATAAAATAAAGCACATATTCCATTACTTCCGGAGTAAACTACATAAAGTATCACCCAACTTTCACTCGGTATTCGAATGTTCACTGAACTTTACTTTATAACCAAATGATCATCGAACTTGAAAAATCTTACAAATGTGGTCATCTTGATCGGCTATGTCGATTTTCAAGTAAAATGATTATGTGAATGCAATTGACACTTTTCTCTCTTCGTCACATCATTCAATTTTCTTACATGACTATAATATATTAATAAAAAAATAAAATAAAATAGGGGCGGCAACACCTAAGCATCGTTTATCGCTCCTTGTCAGAGGAGAGAGGCTGCCGCCCCTCTCTCTCTCATAGAGGTGGACGGGGGAGGCGGCCACCTCCTCTCGCTCTCCCTCGTCGCCAGAGGGAGCGCAAGAGGGGATGACCATTATCCCCCTCCACTCTCTTTGTGTGCGAGAGAGAAGATGAGAGGGGTGTTTGCACAAGGAGAGAGAGAAAAAGAGGGAGGTGATGACCCCCTTCCTCTTTCGCTGGTTGGGGGCAAGGGAGAGAAGGACTGGGGTTGTTGCACCCTTGTTTACGTGAGAAGAGATGGGGTGATGACTCTCCCTCTCTCCCTCACCGACGACAAGGGAGAGAGGAGGGGTCATTACCTCCTCTATGTCTTTGAATGTGTATCTTATTACAAAGTGAAGTGAACAACATAAATATGTATTCAACCTTTTCCAACCCAACACTGGCTAATACTTCTCTTTTATACATCCTTGGGCTGATGGAGATTGGATTCTAGAGAGGGGGTGTATGTTATGACCCCGGTAAATATAACAAAGACAGCGGTCGACCGACAAGTAAATCTGGCAAGAGCGGACTACCGACAAACCAAAGGACGACCGACTAAGCAAAGGGCGGACGACCGACTAATCAACCAAGAAGCGGAAGACGAGTATAAATAGTAGGAAATGTAATAAGAAATAGGGAAGGAAATCATATGAACTCGTTTTGAGAATAAAAGTTCTCGCAGGAGCCATTGGGAGCTCGAATCCCTTTCTTCCTCATTCTCCATCGTTTCCCTTTCTATTTCGCCGTCCATCTTTATCTTCTTGCAGGTGATCGCCAGAGCCCGTAGTGAAGGGGTTCTAATAGTGTAATATGGACGACGAGTCAAGACCTCGTTTTCTAACAATCTTTGCTATTTATTTGTGGGGATCTAGAGAGCACGATGCTCTTTTCGTTCCAACCATGCAATCTCCATTGTGGTTTGGACACAGATCATCACCAGCTTTCGTGAGTTGCATCAACCCCACACTTCTAAGGGACCTTCCCCAATGAGCCAGACCTTAGCACATTGGGAGCCTCCACCTCTTTCTTTACTCAAAATGAACTTCGACGGGTCATTTTTTAGTTCAAATGAGATAGAGGGTAGGATATATTGTTAGATCAGTTGATACA
Organism: Pontederia paniculata; assembly: GCA_001647135.1. NCBI lineage: Eukaryota > Viridiplantae > Streptophyta > Magnoliopsida > Commelinales > Pontederiaceae > Pontederia > Pontederia paniculata. Next base: position 31,055 of record LTAE01001138.1, on the reverse strand, counting down.
ACTTTTGTCTGTGCAGATTCCACTCGGTGTGGAGGATGAAGCTTGGAGCATCCATCAATGCTTATACACTGTATTCAACTGGATATTAACAACCTCTAAATTGAATCAAATTCTCTTCTAGTCGTGGACATTATCAACCGCAAATCAAAGACCACCGTGACGAGAAAGAAGCATATTTGAAGATATTTGGCAGTTCACAACTTTTTTTGTAAACTTCAAGAGGACACTTTTAGTGTAGCACACTTTTAGTGTAGTTTGCGTAGCGCACCAGAAAGTAACGTTATTTTCTACAAAAAAAAATTGATCATTGTTCACTTGTACAGAAAGTATCGTTACTTTTCGTAGAAGTGCGCTATTTATTCTTTTTTTCGAAACTTCAAATGTATGCACATTAGCCGCTCTGTAAATACCGCGACATACTTTTTATTTTCTTTTGGCTATCGATCACATTGCGACATTTTTTGAGAGGATGATCCTCATCTGAATATCTTAAACATTTTGTATTCGGACTCTGCAAGTTTTATTACTTAATCTAAGATCAATTTCTCTTTAAAAGAAGTGAACAAATTTCTAATTTGGATGATCATCTTATTGTAAAGTCGTACTAAAAAAATGAGTAAAGTTGTGTAATTTACTCGTTACTTGCCTATCAAAGTCATGTAAAATTAACTTCACATATCACAGATTCATGTTTGAGAGAATCCATTTTCTTTAAATGTTTTGTGACTACTTTCCGATGTTTCTAATAATTTATTAGTAAACATTGTAAAAGTGGCTATATATTATACTAACAACTGGTTAAAGGCACGAGAATATATCGCTGACCTGTAGGTCACCCATCCTTGCTGGCCAATCTACTCTTCACAACTCAGCATTATTCTATCTCTTTTTGGGAACTAGACAACTTTAATTAGGACACAGCAAGTCAACTTTGGCTAACTCATATTGAATGGACATTTACTACCGAAAATAAAACAAATGGGCATTTTTTAATTGACATATAAACCAAGAAATGTTACAATTCTTCTCAACCACACTTTTGTTTACTCAAATGGAATTTTTTTTATGGATCTCATTTAGTTATGGACATTATTTGCTTTTCCCCTATTTTAAACATATTATCAGTTTAATTGCATGGAGGAGATCGATGATATCCATATCATCAAAAGTACATATATACTAATAATAATCAAAAGTACATATATACTAATAATTGTTCAAGATAGAGAATTGAATAATATGATTATATATGTCCGAATCGAAATGACACAAATTAATCAATGATTAAATTTAAAAAAAGTAGTGAAAACGATTTATCAGTAATATTTTTTTTATCTCAAATTAATTTTTTTGTATCATAATTTTGTTTCTTACAAATTAGGGGGCAGTGATCCTAATATAATGAATAAAGTATGATAGCGCCCATAAAATAATCCGAACAAAATAGAGCGAGGACAAAAAAAACATCTAAAAGGTATTCCAATCGATGAATTAATAGTTTTAATTTAGAGTTATATATATAGATGCACACCACTATCGGGGTTCATTCTCATCCGCGTTATTTATCATACATTGATGATAATCATGATCATAATGACTTATTGATGATACCAATGATCATCATCATAATAATCATAACGATCATATTCTAACATTGTTGATATCCTATTTTTCTACTTTCAGAATTTGACTTTGTCGATGGGTCTAAAAATCATTTAATGAAGTGTTGTTGAAAGAACCTAAGGAAGGTTAAAGATTAGTTTCACATAAATAAATACGAGAGTGGTCAGTCATGAGGAATTAAAATATTATGAAAAGTAAGATAATTAGTAAAGATAGTCTCTATAATTTAAAATAGATAATATATGAGGGATAGAGGACAAAAGCGAAATCAAACGAATAATTTTTTGGTGTATTAAAAATGTGGATTGTCCTTTTTCTTCATATATATATATATATATTCACGGTAAGAAACATGTTCATTTGTAAGATTATTTGCCAAAATTTTTAAAAAAATCACAAAAGAAGTATAGACGTAAAACAAAAGAAAGGAAAAATAAGGTCTCAGTCCACTGCATGCATTGCATACCATGTGCATATTGGTAGGCAATGGGCTGCACTGCAGGTGGGGGACCTTTTTCAAGTTGGAGTAGGTGTAGAACAATTATTGGAGTTAAACAATGCGCATAATACTCCATCTCTACCTCTACATAATCTAATTAATTAATTACTTAATTTGTGCTGTTAATTAATAATTAGCATGCCATCCCAATGGCTACACGATGAGGGCGATAACAAATCACGCTAACAACGGAGAGGGAGACAAAATTAAAAGAAAAAAAAAGGAGAGAGAAATATGTTGTAAAATAAATCCACCGGCTCTCCGCATGTTGTTTATGGAGAGGCCTTGCAGCAAGTGTTTGCAATTTGCATGGTTTGGTTTTCAGATGGCAGTACAACATCACTGATGCACACTATAAAAGATACAACAAAAGTTTTTATTTTTATCTTCGGATGAGAGCAACACCCCGTCATTTTAGATATATTCTATTATTCCATTCGAGACATGAAACATTAATGTTCTTAATTTTTTAGGCTTCGTTTGGATATTTAGTGATGAATGAACGATGATGAATAGGTTGAAAATGGTTAAGAAGGATTAAAAATTTATGAGTTGAGGAATGTTATTTTAATCTATGTTTGGATAAAAATAAATGATAATGAATGACATAAGATAATCAATATATCGTTTGGATAAAATTTAAGAGATGGATAAAAAAACATAATTTTATTAAAAAGACTCTTTTACCTTTTCGAATTGAGGAATGATGTTTATGTATTGATAAATTGTAAACTAGAAAATTAATATTTTACATATTATGTACAAGAACTCTAGGATCTTTGTTTGAATGCATTAAAAAGAATGATAAGATAATTTAAAATAATAAATGAGACTGAGAGTAAGTTCGGAATAAAAATCTAACCCATCCAATTCCACCAAATCGGTGGAATAGAAATATGGTGACTTTAAGAGTTGTCATAACTCTCCATAACCTTTATACCATCAAAAAATAAAATATCCAAACGTGAATTATAATAACCCTTCTCAACTCATTCATTAGTAACCCTTCACATTCATCCCTAACCCGTCATCCAAATAAGGCCTTGTTAGATTCCCATATGACAATGATTTTTTTATAAATGTAATATTTTATGTAATAAATATTTTGATATTAGAGTATTTTAATTATATTGATACTTTTTATGCCAAGAATTTTGCTATGTACGCAATGATGTTACTTTTTTTTTGTTTTCATATTATTATGTTTCTTTTTATTTTTGTTACATGTCCGATAAGAAAAAATAAATGTTATTAAAAGCGTTGTAAAATTCGGTCCGGCTCAATCGATCGAACCGATTAGATCACGAGATTAAAACGAACTATGAATTGACTTAAACGTGAAGATGGAGTTAAATCGTTTTGGACCGATCAACTTTGATAAAAACTCGGGTTCGATTGGACAAATTTAGTCGACCCGATCTTTTATTGAACTGTCTTTGAAATTTTTTATTTATATTTGTATGATAAAAAATATTGAAAAAATATGATGTTTAATATTTTAAAAAAGATAATAATTATGATTTGTACTTTTTATGTTAAAAATATTATTAATTACTGTATTATGCTAATAAATATGATTTTAATATAACTTTCAAGTAATATGAATTTGTGACTCATAGATTATAATTAAAAAAATCATTATGTTTTATGTGTTATCACATATTTATTTAATACATATTTTATTATTTTACATTAAATTATTATAAATTAATTCGATGGTCCGACTTATTCGGTATGATGTCCCATGCCAAAGTTTTATAACCTTAATTAAAAAACAATAAATTATATAATACTACTGCAATACATATTCTCGATTACTCTGTTACCAGTCAATTTCCTCATCCTTTAAACAAACTATCCGAAGGAAAAAAAATCGGCTTGTCCAATTAATTCTCCCTTTCTTTTTTATCATCAGATATAAATACTGTTAACTATAAATGTTATTCTTTTAAACAAAAAAAAAATTAAAAATAAAGAGGTACATAAAATTTATTGATGAAAATTAAATTTTAAATTTTTCGATACTCAAATCGAAGAATGGATCGATGTACCATGCTCTTACTCTAAATATTATTTAAATAAAAGTGTGGTGACTTGGATAGGGGTGAAGATGTAAAGTATATGAAATGTAAAAAGAATCACTCAACATTTTTCAAATAACTTTTTGTGGGCACTAATTTTTTTATTAATTTTATGTTTATAATAATATCAATTGTATATTACACAATTTAGATGTTGTTTTAAAGAAAATATTTCAGTACTTTTATTATGTTTGATAGTATTTCTAAAAGATATTTTGAAATAATATGTTTGATGAAAAAAAATAAAGCAAAAAGGGAAAAAATATTTTCACTATTTTTTTATCTTAAAATAAAAAAGCAACATTATTTACCACACTTCAATTCCTCAAGCAATTGGCAAGGATTTCTGTTGATCAGCATAAAATTTAAAATTTAAGTGTCCTTTTGGCCTCACGAAAAGTGTTTTTTTTTTAATTTTTTCAAATATGAAAAATGTTATTATAAGAAACAAAATAGGATTATTTGTAAAACTTATTTTTTTAAGTTACGAATTATTAGTAACATATATATATATATATATATATATATATATATATATATAAGGTCAAAATTAATTATTATTGCTTTATTTAAGTGTCCTTTTGAAATAATATGTTTGCTGAAAAAATAAAGCAAAAAAAGGAAACAAATATTTTCACTATTTTTTATCTTAAAATAAAAAGCAACATTATTTTACCAAACTTCAATTCCTCATTGGCGATGATTGCTGTTGATCAGCATCAAATTTAAAATTTAAGTGCCCTTTTGGCCTCACGAAAAGTATTTTTTATTTGTTTTTTTTTCAAATATGAAAAATGTTATTATAAGAAACAAAATAGGATTATTAGTAAAATTTATTTTTTTGAGTTACGAATTATTAGTAACATATATATATATATATATATATCTTGGTAAAAGATTAAAAGGTCAAAATTAATTATTAGTGCTTTATTATTAATAATCTTCTCCGGGGCCCTTTTCCGATCACCCAATTCCTCTTGCAGTCTACATCTCCGTCACCTTCTTCCTCTTGCGCCTTCGACGGCAGCGGCGGCGGCGGCGGCGGCGAGGCGCGACGCATTGGATCTGCTCTCGCGACGACTGGCGACGGCAAACGCAGGTATCCATTCTTCTCCGATCACTTCTTCTTGCTTCTTCCTCGCCCTTTCTCGACCTTCATCATTCTCCTTCTATGGGATGCGGGTCACCGGAGAAAAGGGTTGTCGATTTGGAAACCTTTACTTCCTCAATTTTAATTCGTCCTCCGATCTCCTCACCCTTCTTTGACGGTTTGAATCGAGAAGTAATTGTTGACAAAAAAATTGATCTGTGTTGCAAGGGCGTCCAGTCGAATGGGGCTCAGTAAGACGGAAGTGAATCTAAAACGGCTGCTCGCGTCCGCTCCTCATCAGGACAATCTCACCAAGCTCATCCATGTGAGTTCTCTGGAAAACACACACAAACAAAAGATGTTGTTTTTTTGGTTTTGCTTTATGATCATTATTGAATGAATTAAAGCAAGAAAAAAGAAGAAGATGGATGTGAAGGCCTCAGTTGATTTGAAGGTCTTTTTTATTTTCTATTGAATTACAAGTTGTGCAAGTTCGCATCTGAATCAGTTTGAAACTGGGTTATCAATACCATTATGATACCTCTGAATTAGTTGCTTACATTTGGAATGTGAATCCTAAACTTTATAAGAGTGACTATTTTTTTTCTGTTATCTATCATGAAGTAGCTTTAGTCGCTGTTTATGAACATGTAGTACATGGTACAAATGCAGAAACGTGGGGAACTTATTGAAGAACGCAGATTAAGTGCTACAATCTATGTCTTTGTGTAGTTTCTTTCCTCCTGAGGCTGCAAATGCAGTTCTACATTTCAACCTTTTTGTTTTTGTTTTTTTTGTTTCTTTACAGTGTTCTTGTGTTAATGTGCCTCACATTTTGACACTCTGTGGTAGGAGATTAAGCAAAAAGGGTAATTAAACAATTTTTTTACTATTATCTTTTACGCTCGAATAAAAATTGTAAGCTGCTTTCAAATCGGAATCATTGATGAAAGATGGAGATTATATTAAGGACACTTCTAGTCTTCTACTCTTTTAGGTTGTTAGTACATACAATATTTTTCCTTTCTTTTCTCCTTTTTTTTTGGTAATCTCACATTAGGTTATGTTGATACTCAGTTACTATAGATAAGTACAGCAATATTAACACAGAAATTTTCATTTGTTGCTCAATGGAAGTTTATATTACTTATGTGCACCTGCATTATCAACTCATATAACACATGACTTAATCCAAAATGGATATGATAAGTTATGAATCTGAGTTCTCTAAACTAGATGGAGGTCCTTACTATTTCTTTAAAGGAAAAACATGACTATGGAGATTGGGTGGAAATCCAACTTGTATTAAAACTGTTGAAATATACAAGTGAATATCCACAAATCCCGTGAGCACTTTTTGCATTTAGGGAATGAACTTATTTCCAAGGTTGAAGTTGGAGGGAGTAAGTTATTGGTGTCTTTTTCTCTTTATATGACAAAGATAGCATTTCAGTGGGCCATCCATTTAGATAAAAGCAGTGCTATTTTTCTGAAGAACCTTTCATATATTCTAATGGATGGCTCAGGGTCCTAAGAGGATTTTGTTTTCCATTATGATCAATCTAGGTAACTTTTATCTGGATTCATCTGCATGTACACCTAATAGACATACCACATTGCCGAACTGCCCTAGCATTTGTGTAATTTAAGAGCTCACACTATTTATATTCTATAAATTTATATTCACCTATGGTGAATTGAGTTTTTTACTTAATTTTGGTAGTATATTACTACACTGAGGGAACAATTAGAGCAGCTAGGAGCAGAGGCCACACCAGATGGAGTTCCAAGGTTAGTCACATGTAACTATTTGCATGACCTTTCTGGTTTTTTATTTTTTTAGGTAATTCAATCAAATATCTGGTTAAAGTTTCTTGACTACCAGAGAGAAAACAATCAAGGGAAGCTTCATAGTGCTTGATGATGAGTAGCGCTACTTGTCTACCTTAATGTACAATTTCACACAATATAAGTTGGTACTTTGATCCAAACCAAGTAGCCATCTTTTTAAATTTGCAGTCCAGCATAACTTAAAAAAATTACTGATATACTTAATTTAATTATTCAAAGTGGAAAATTCACTGGGCTATTGTTGACCTATATGTTTTTAGATGACATGCAACTTTAATACTTTCAATAAAGTTGCCAATGAATCCTTTGATAATGCAATATTTGGTTGAGGGAGAATAGCATTAAAGGGCAACTGTGGACTGAGGTGTCATTGGCAGCCCCCTGTGGTGAAGGAAAATAGAAACCATCCGTGCCACTGACCCTTAATAGCTTGCTTCATTGTTTAAATTAGGGAGAGCTGTACGTTTTCAATCAATGACTGATGGTTTTTTAACATCTTCGGTACTCAAACCACAATTTACTTATCAGTTTACTGATAGCTGTCTCCTCTGGACTTGTCAGTGTCTCAAAAGCAAAGTTGAAGGAGTACTCTGATAAAATTGAAGCCCTCGCTGGCAAATTAGCTGCTCCAGTGGTATACTTGTCCTTTCTCTTTCAAAACTATATATTTTAACCTTTTTGTTAAGTAGTTTGGCATTTGATTGATTGAGCTTACCTTTAATGGGGCTAGTTTTACTCTGAGTGGAAAAAATTTTAGCTACCTGTATAACTTTTCTTTTCAAGTATGGTCTCTCTTTGTCATTTATGATATAACATAGCTTTTGTTTTATTCAAATTGAAGGCAAAGCCAACGGGATCATGTTGTGAGTGTTCCAATTCATGATATTATATATATATATATATATTATATATATATAT
>LTAE01001138.1:0-22835 GCA_001647135.1 Pontederia paniculata | reverse complement strand
TATATATATATAAAATACACACAGCTAACCTCAAACCATAAGGATTCTTTTTCCTTTCGCTTTCTTTAACCTTTAATTTTGTAGAGCTTTTCTGGATTTGTATGCTTGAATGTTATAAATCAAAGCAAGCTCATGGAACTGTGATACCAGTATTTCTTTCACTAATTCAACAATGGATAATTTGACAGCCTGATCAGTCTGAAGATTTGAAGGTAATCGATGAAACTAAAGTGGAAAATCCTTCTAGCACAGAGCATATTGGAAGTGATGGGAACTCTTCAGGTTTAAGAAGAAGAACTATGTATGAGGATCTGGAACCTTTTTATTTTTATCATTGATCATTAATCAAACTTACTGGTTTCTTATGTTCACTTTCAAGCTAACTATTTTGCTAAAATTAGCAGAGCTCGAACAGAGGATACGAACCATCAAACTAAGGAGACAGATTCAACAACACCTGTTAAGTTGGATGAATCAGCACGGGCTCACATTGACAAGCATAGGTATGTTTCATCATTTACACACTTGCTTTTTTATGGATATTATTATTTTCGTCCAGAGAATTAATTTTCAACAGTTGCACTAGTAATGCTTTCTACTTTGGGAGTCATGGGCTGGGGCCACATAAACAACCCTTGCCATATACAAGTCATTTTGACACCTGTGGTCGATACCCTCATTTCGAGAGTTTATCATCTAGGTTGAATTTGCACTTGCCATTTGTTATTACACCTTCTCATTTGTCTTTCTCTTTTGGTATTGTTTATGTTTCTTATGCTATGTCCAAAGTTATATGCTAACATGCGAGAGCCCATAGAGTAGCTGCTGTTTTGAGATGTCCTGACCTTGAGAGGTGGATGACTGATTAAAGGGTTTTTGGTTGCCTGCCACTTGACCTCTCTTCCCATGTGAGACGGACTGCTCTGTGACAACCTCTCAATTGTCACCATCTGGACCTTGAGAGGTGGATGACTGGTTAAAGGTTTTGTGGTTGCCTTGCCACTTGACCTCTCTTCCCGTGAGACGGACTGCTCTTTGACAACCTCTCAATTGTCACCGCCTGGCCTCTCTTGCTACCACGGTAGCATCTAGTGTGGTCAGCACCAATCGTGTCTCGGCAATGAAGCTTACACTCATTCACAAAGGTTGTACATTAAGGAATTGTGGGGTCCAATTCGAATCACATGTTTGACTTTGAAGACATTAATTGTAGGCTTTTCATGCTGCCCAGTGATCTGGGGTTCGATGGGTTTGGGAGACTAGTCAAGTTTTCTTGTTATTGGAAAATGGAAAAGAAAAAGCTTCTGACTGGATCAGATGTAGCCAATTCTTGAGTCAGTCTAACTAAGTTTCTGATTTATTGTCTGTTTCGATCAAGTTTACGTTAGAATGAATATGACTTGAGCTTATGAGCATTTCTCTTGTTGTTGGTCCTTGTTGATGGTTCTTCATCAAACTGACTCTGGAAGATCTGCTTGGAGGATACAATTTTAATTAGAAATATTTCAACGTAAAAATGCATCATCATTTACTAGACTGGTAATTCTTGAAAAATGATTTACCATTGGATTTCAAATACTTCCGCTGGTTCAATATGTTGAAATTTTTGGGTTTATTCCTTATTTGCTTCTTTTGGGTTTTCTTACTTCCGACACATGATCTTAAAGATATGTGATAGATTTATAGACTCAAGTTACTCTTGAAGTTAATTGCAAGAAAGCTATTCACTAATATGTACTCTCGAAGTTCTACTTTTGTTGTTTGGCAACATACAAGGCACAGTTATTCTTTATTTCATTCTGAAAATGTGGAAAACCATGATATCTTTCTCTTCTTGTCCTTTTTTTTATTTTCCCAAGAAACTTTATGTACAAAGAATAATTTTCTCAATCACATGCGAGATTCATCAAAGAAAAAGAAGGAATTTGTTCTCCAATAGAAATATTTCCTTGTTTTGGTTTTCCAAAAACATACACAAATTTGGGGGATGGTGTCACTTGTGATCCATGATCTACCTCTAAATTAGCATGTGAATGTAATGTGATCCCCTTATTCTTCACACAAGTTCATCAAAGCCTGTTAAGGTTTTACAGCCATACAGTAATTCCAGTTCAAATTTTTAACTTTGTATTTAGAAGGAAGTATAATTTTGTGCGCCATCTGTCCCAGAAGGAAGATTTGACATGGTTTGAATAATGTCAAATTCATATGCTCAACTTAAAGAGCTTTTCACTTATTTATGAAAGCTGTAGCCTTAAAGCTTGAAGCTACCTTGACTTCATGATTCATCTTCTAAACTGTACACTAACAATGTTGAACTGACATCTGTAGTGTTATACCGATTTTCATCTCATTTACATTCTTTTTAAATTTGAAATCCTTCAGTGTCATGAAACTTTAATTTCCATGAATTCAAATATCGTTATGGTAACCAACTTTTATATCATACAGTTTTCCAAGTTACATTCTTCACCATATTTCTTCGTGTGTATATCTGTAAACATTGAATTAGTGCATATATGTATGAGAATGAGAAAACACAAAGAAATGATTTTGTGTGCAATATAGCATGAATTGGCGAATATTAAACAATCTGCTCTTTTTTCGTATTAAATGCTAGTGCTGTTAGAATCACATCTGCTAGTTTTTCACTCAAACAAATAACACACTTCTCTTCCAAAGTATGTTATTTATCAAGTCCTAATGGTCACACATTATATGCTTTATTTAAGTTCGTATTGGTTTATTTTCTTTCATTAGAAAACTACAAGAAGATTTGACAGACGAAATGGTTGTGTTGGCTCGACAACTTAAAGAAAGCAGTCTCTTGATGAATCAGTCTTTGCACAATACTGAAAAGGTACCACTTTCAACTTGGATTCTCATCTGTCTACGCTTGCCTTGGTGACAATGTAGCTGAAGAAAGTAGCAAGGTTGCATAATTCAAGGGGCCTAAGTCACAACCACCAATAGGGAAGTCATTTTCATGAATGCAACAGGCATCTTATATGTTTGTTCCTCAGTATTCCCTAGATACAGACCCATTCTGGCCAAATGAGCAAAGAAATGTACGAATAAGATTTAGATACTTTCATGAGAACCAACTTTTAGCTTCAACAAATCTGCATCCTTAAAGGCAATCTTTATTGACAATTTAATGGATTGCTTTATAGCATTACAAAATGGATTAAACATTATAGAGGTCAAAATTTTCAAGATTCCATAAAAATTATAGAGTTCCCGAAGTTCTGGAATTATAGTCTAGAATAGTCCTTAAAAATTAAAATAGCAAAAGAAAAAAAAAAGTTTAGCAATTATTTTGTCTAACCTTGAGCAAATTGTTTTGAAGCTTCAAAGTCTTGCTTCATGCTTTGTAAGTTTTTCTTCTATATGTTGAGTTTGGTAAATAATACTTAATTGCTTTTATGCTCAACCAGATCCTTGATTCGACTGAAAAAGCTGTGGAACATAGCTTAGCCACAACAAACCGTGCCAACACACGGGCCGCGGAGGTCTACTCATTAAGCTCTAAGACGACATGCTTCACATGGCTTTTGATGTTTGTGATGACCTGCATTTTCATTATGGTTGTTCTACTCATCCGAGTAACATGATGAATTTTTCTATAAACTTTAAATTCTTGCTGGGAGGGAGTCTATATTTGAAGCATACACCATACGTGTGCATAGAAAGATTAGTCAAGCATGCAAATATCCTTATTGTAAGTTTCCATGGGAGCACTCTGCTGTTGCTGCTTGGGACAACCTTTGCAACAGTATCAGAACGCTCCTTGTTCTGCGCTTGAATTCTGCACCGTTGGACCTCTCATCAGGGTGGAATCTTAAACCATCCATTTGTTCACTGATAATTAGTTGTTTCTTAGTTGTAAGATCATATACAAGGAACAAAATGCATATGCAGTTGCAGGCATATTTTAGTCGTTATGATGTTTGCAATAAATACGAGTGTAATGAGGTGTATATATATATATATATATATATATATATTCAATGGAGGTGTTGCTTACTTAAATAGGTAATATCGTACTACCTATTTTATCAACAGTAAGATATTAAATATATGATAGATCTAACAACTTATAATAAATTATTTAAGAAAGAAATATTTCATATCTATCATATATCCAACATCTTACGGTGAATAAAATAAGTAGTACGATGTTACCTAATTAAGTAAGTAGCATCTTCATATATATATATATATATATATATATATATATATATATATATTATCATGGTTTGCTTGGAGTGAAATGGAAAAAAAATATAAAAGAAATCCATTATGAATAATAAATATTTATCAAATGAGCAGTGGAATCATGGCAGTTGATCTATCACATCTTGTAACCTGTTCATGTAAATATGTAATTCAAAATATAAGATTCATCAACCAAGTTTGTTTGACACACTTGATTAACAGGGGTGTGTCTCGGGTTGAGAGATCGGGAGCTAATAGTCTCGAGTTCGAGTCCCGGAGATGTCAAATTTGGCCAGAGAAATACCGTTCTGCTCTTATCCTCGACTCCGGATTAGTCAGGTGCTAGTAGTCCTGGAGACCGGGGGCCCGTAAGGATAAAAAAAAAAGATTCATCAACATTCATAAAGAAGTATTTGATAATCAATTAACGGGAAAAACCATAGAAAAATATACTACTGATCAAATTATATCATTTCGGAGAGAATCCAATTATATTTAAATATAATATACAATGCAAAAGTGAGTGCAAATATGTTATTATTTGATTTGTATAATTCCTGGCTGTATTATATCTCATAGACCAGATACAGAACCACCACCAACCACTTGCACCAAAACCACGTCCCTAAATCGACGGAACCTTATAAAAGCCATAACAATTTTACTATCTTCATATTTAGTTTGGACAAAGAAAGCTGTCACTTTATGTCTATCATCAGCGGTTGGATCATTGATCGAATCTTAGTTGTACCATGTTGAAGGCAACTCAATTTTATTAATACACACGCAATAAAATGGTGTAAAAAAAAAGAAGAAGATTTACTCACGTACGTGTAATCTTATAGTTGGATATGTCAAGATTTCGATCTAGATCTTTATATCTTACGATATTTTGATAATTCTATTTGATTTTGATCTTAATATAAGAATTTATGGATAAATTCTTAATAGAATTTTATTTTTTATCGTATAATCTTATACAATCTCAAATAAAAATTCTAATCATTTAAAAAATAATATTTTTTTTTAATTTTGACAATAACAAATAATATAGATGGAGTTCAATATATTTTTTTACAAATAAATAATCAATTATTAAAGTCTAATTTTAAAATTGAGTGCAAAAAAATATTAAAGATATATTTAGATTAAAATATATTATTTTATTAATTTATAGGATTTTATGATCATCGATTTAATTTTATGATCTCGATCTTGACAATTTTGTTTGGATCAATATTCATTCAATTTTTTTTAAAAAAAATCAAATGCCTAATGAGCGTCAAATGCGCTAAACACAATATTAGGTGTGCTTAATACTACACACTGTATTGTAATAGAGTTTAATGATGATATATCCGAGTAGACCATGTATCTTATATATTAAATAGTTGAATATAAGATTTAGATTTGTCTATTTAAATTTTGTATTTCCTATTTATTTTTTCAATCGTAAATCTCATATTCAACGATTTAACATATAAAGTACATAATACATTCGGATATACCATCGTACATAAATTAACCTTATTTAAAGATTTATTTGCTAGTGATTCAATGACGAGTTTCTCTATCTATACTGATTTTTTTTTTCATTTACATGTATTTAGATTTTTTTTTGGTTTTGTAATTTTCATTACGCTAAGCGTAGCGTACACACAATAATTTCTTTTATTGTTGTTGTGATAAAAAAAATATTTTTTTATTCAACTGAAAATGTTACTTAATAAATAGAGCAAATAAAAAGGAATAATGGAATCACATATTTGTGGTTGGTGAAAAATAATATTTCTTGTAAAATAAATTAACTCTTTAATTTCAGTTATTATGGTACTTTCTCTCAGTATTAAATTATTGAAACCCCCTCATGAAACGTATTAATTTATTTATTACCCGTCAGTCAAAAGAAAAAAAAAGAACAAAACACATGCATAGAGCCGACGCAGCATCGGCCGTCTCGCCTCCTCCTCCTCCTCCTCCTCCTCCGCTGCGCTGCCGCCGCCGCCGCCGCCGCCCCGCGCGAAGGAGCTCGAGCTCCCGATGGTTTCGTCGGACTTCCTCGGATGATTCCTTCCTCCTCCCTCCCGGTCGCTAAGAATCGAGCCGACGCGGCGGAATTTGGCCCCGGATTCGGGGTGGTATGAGCTGAAAACAATTCGGCGACTGCTGTGGCTTCTCCCCTCGATCTGGGATCGCATTCCGTGGTTTGGAGGGCGAGGGCGGGGGGAGATGGGCTGCTTCCCGTGCTTCGATTCGAAGAAGCCGGATGTGGCGCAGAACCCCGCCACCGCCGCCGCCCCCTCCTCCGCCTCTGGAGGAGGCGTCCGGAGTGGGGACGAGAGGCGCGAGGAGCACCCAATGGTCCCTCCCCGCGTCGAGCGATTGCATTCGGGTGAGAGCTCGATGTGTTGTGCTAATTCTCTGTCAATTTTTCCAACTGCAAGATCTGATCTTCCCGACTGTTCACATCAAGTTTGCGTTTTTTTGGCTTCGTAAGAAGATTGGAAAACTTGTGCTGACTCGGGAGCAATGCTTCTCGGCATCTCAATTTAGTTCTAAAAAGTTCAATCGTGTTTCGATTCAAAGCAGTAGATTTGGATTCGTTGGAGCTCTTTTTTTTTCCCACCTTCTGATGTGGAGAATGGAGCAAGAACATTTCTTTTTAAATCGCACAATCAACTATTTTAGTTGGTGTTGACTACTTCCTTTTTCTTTTCTGGATGTGTAGCTGATGGTTCCGGCTCAAATAGAGAGGCGGCAGAGGGTCCAAAGGTGGTCCCTGATGTCAACATTTCTGCAAAGACGTTCGCCTTTCGCGAGCTTGCAACTGCAACAAGGAACTTTAGGCCTGAGTGCTTCCTTGGAGAAGGCGGCTTCGGGCGGGTCTACAAAGGGCGTCTTGAGAGCACGGGGCAGGTCAGTTCAGCACAATCTTGATTGTTTCAGTAGTAACTGGATGGATTGGCACGCTAGTTATGAAGTTGGCATCATGTCTCTGTTGATTTGATAAACATAATCTCATGGTTGGACTTAGTGTCAGGTCTGAATGTTGATATTTTAATTATTTGGCTTTAGAAGGTACCTGCAACGGAACACGATCTTCCCACCCAGCAGTACCTACCAAGAATTGGTAGCTTTTGCCTACCAGCAACCAGTGATTTAATGCAAAAAGTATTTGCATGCATATAGTAGATAAGAAAATAGGAGTACAATGGCATTAGAGAACATTGCTTAATCAAGGACATGAAGGAATGCTGTCATTACAACAATCAAGCTTAATATGTTGACTAATTAATATCCAACTATTTCACACTGCAATGGAATGTGATAATGTGCTTTGTAATGTGTGATAAATCATTTGGCAAAAGATCTAATGAACAAAATGGCCTCTGAAACTTTTAGTTGAGACCATGAATAACTTTCACTTTATGTTTTGTTTTCTCTTGTCAACTATAAATATTAGTAGATCAAAGAACGTCTTTTTTAGACGATACCATTACTCTCTTTATTTGCTTGTGTGTTGACAGATTGTGGCTGTAAAGCAGTTAGACAGAAATGGCCTTCAAGGAAATCGAGAATTTCTGGTGGAGGTTTTAATGCTTAGCTTGTTGCATCACCCGAATCTTGTAAGCCTTATTGGTTACTGTGCTGATGGTGAACAACGACTTCTAGTTTATGAGTTTATGTCCTTAGGTTCGCTGGAAGACCACCTGCACGGTAGAGTTCTTATCTGTTATGTTTAAACTTAATTTGTCTATATAATCTTTGATATTTTTTCTTGTGCATTAGTCTCTATTTCTTAATTTCAGAATGTTAGTCTAATTGTTTGTTTCTATATTCTACAATATGGTTCTTTTCGCTTGTTGTATTCTTGAATTCTGTTACATTGAAGATGTTAAGTGTAGACTTCAGCAATGTGGAACAGCAGATCTTAAAAGGAATATGTTCTTTGTAATCGGATTATTCTTCATGGTAGCTAATTTAAGTTTAGTAACAGCATTTGAGCCATAGCTAAGTTAGAAAAAATTCAATTGGCTCTTGAATCATTGAAGCTGCTGGGTATGACTAAGCTTTTTTCTCTTGTAAATAATTTATGGGACTTCATGTGAGTACCAGTTCATGCACTTCCCACAATAAACACTGATTTGATTTCATCAGACTAATTTGAAACTGTTTAGGTTAACCAAAATAAAAGTATAAACCTTTTATATAGTACATACATTGACATCAAACAAGGATGCTTGCTTCAAGATCAAGTTTCCCCAAACTTTTGAAAAAACTTTATCTTGAAAATACATCTCCTGTTTCTTATGAAGTATCCAAATATTTGCCTTTAAACAAGTTTTTTTGTATTTAGCAAGAGGCATTTGTTCAGAAATGGTGTCTGTTTTGATCTTGCAGCACAATCTAGATTGTGTGGTGAGTGTGGATATTAGAGTAGAGGATGGATGTTCCTGCTGGATTTTCTTTAGTAGTCATGTGATTTCATTTGAAAGGAAATACTTGATTGGTAAACCCACAGACATGGAATGCCAGAGTAAGACATGTGTTTTACCAGAACCACAATCTTATATATGTATAAAACAACAATGAAGTTGGAAACTTGGCTTCCGCTCCTATATTGTTTGCTTTTCAAAAAAATCTTTGGTGCTTTAGTAAGAAACTTTCTTCATTGAATGATTCTTTTGTTCTGGCATATACAGATATAAAAGCAGTCGTGCTATTAATATTTGTCGAATGCTTCACAAATTGTTTAATCATTCTGTGGCTATTAGGCTGTTAGACTCCAAGTATAGCCTTTTGTTTCTTATCTTTTACACGAGGAAAAACTTAGAAAATTTCACTGAAATAAGACCTTGCATTTCATATATAGTAGTTCCAGATGACATGGGCTCTGGAAACTAAATAATCCTTCGAGATTTTATATTTTTTGAAATGATCCTTGGAGATTTTATGCATAATAAATAAAAACCGAAAGTGCTTGGAGATTTTATGTCATAAGAAATAAAAGTACAAAGTCATGTTGTACTTCAGCATTCCTAGAAGTGCATGAATATGATGTTTATGTGCTTCAATTGCATTTGAATTGCTTGCTTTTGCCTAATACCATAATGATAACCTTTTTCTCACACCGTTCTCTTTCACCATTGTTCTGTCTATGTTGCTGTTCTTTTCCCCTATTACTTGTCCAATCTGTCCTTTTTTCATTTGAGCTTGGCATATACTCAAAGCATTATGTAAATCCTCTCGGCATTTGTTGCAATGACTTGTCGTTACTGGTCACCCTTCTTGCTTGTGTTATCCAATTCATTTTTAAAGGGGTGTTATCCAATTCTTTTTTTAGGTTACAAAGGGGACACGTAAGCCTAGTAAAAGGACAGAAAATTAAGTAAAAAACAAGTGAGATATGGATGTCCCACTGGAGATTTGAACCCTTGGCCTCTTGAAGAAAATTCAAGGTCCTTGTCCACCTAGGAGTTGGTTGGCAGTGTTATCAATTCTTTTTTTAAGGCGGTGTTATCCAATTCTTTGACCCAGCTATGGTGTGAGATAGGTCACCGTCCTCTTGTTCAATTCAGGTGTTTTTTATACTTCTTTAAAACCTTTAGTGAAACATTGAAGGTAAAGTCAAGGTTGTCAGCCAGACTATTAAAGGTTTGAGTTGTATTATTCTTGGCCAACCTATCCTTTTAGTTTGTATGATTAGCACATAGAAGCTTACTTTTGTATTTATAAACTTGAATGTGATTCAGTAATGAGTTTTTGGTTTAGATCATATTTCTTAAAAAACTAGTGTTGTCAAGCTGATACTTGAGTTGCAAATATCACAAACACCATACCTACACAAGTCCAGTAGAGTAATAACACACTTGAAAGGACGAGGCCTTTTTTTTCTTATTGTTGATTACATTTATGATTGTTATGCTATTTTTTTATCCACAATTTTCCCTGTTTCTTCGTACTGCGAAAAGACATTTAATTTGAAGTTTCACTTTATGCCATGTACAAGATAAGCATTGTATATTGTTAGCTTAGTGATTCTGTTTAGAAATTTAAGAAATTGTTGCTTTTTATAAAAGTTTGAGTTTGTGATACTAGATCTTCCACCTGAAAAGGATGGACTGGACTGGAACACAAGAATGAAAATTGCTGCTGGTGCTGCAAAAGGATTAGAGTATCTCCATGATAAAGCTAATCCACCAGTAATTTACAGAGACTTCAAATCATCAAACATTTTATTGGATGCGGGATTTCATCCTAAACTTTCAGATTTTGGTCTTGCAAAACTTGGTCCAACTGGTGACAAGTCTCATGTATCAACACGAGTGATGGGAACATATGGCTATTGTGCTCCAGAGTATGCCATGACTGGACAACTGACAGTGAAGTCTGATGTTTACAGCTTTGGGGTTGTACTTTTGGAGCTTATCACTGGACGGAAGGCCATTGATAGTAGCAGATCACATGGTGAACAGAATCTTGTCACTTGGGTAAGCATTTGTCTCTTTTTCTAAAACAATCTTGTGATAGGAAATCATATAAGCACTTAATTAGGAGTAATTGAGCTCTTGGGCGACAATGCAATTGGACATTATGAACCATTGTTGTTTTTGTCTTTGTATTTTTATGATCTTGTATAATTTGTTTTATTTTGATGCAGTTATTCCTTTTCTCAACACTTCTTTCACTATTTATCTGTTTTTCATGTGCCCTGCTCTTTTTAGGAGGGGAAGGATGACAGTTCAGAGTCAATATTCATATAAGTTTATTATCGTTTGATATATATGTGTCTTCCTCTGAATATTTATTTCTCCTTTAGTTAAAAGCTTGAATTGCATTTTTTTCTTATTTACCGCTACTGATATCTGAGGAAGTGTTGCTTCTATTAGTTGCTACCTAACTAGTATGTTTGAAAAAATAAACAGATAAAAATATTACTCCAGTCATATTAATAGTGTTATTTTGCAGTTGAATTCCTAGATTTTCTGTCTAAAACTTATAGGATCTTCCCAGAACAACCTTGGACTTTTGATACTTGCAAATATTACTTAAAATCTACTTTTTAGAAAACACATATGCCTACATAGAAAGAGTGCAGCCGTGAGAGTCGTGACAATAAGGTAAAATAATTAATAAAAAATACAGTTGTCGACCCTTCCATGTTGCAGGGAACCTTAATAAAAACAATAAAGAAAGAGAATGGGAGCAAGAAAAAACCACTTTCTTCCTTGGTACTTTCAGATTTCTACTTCTGATGCCATTGAGGTTTGTTTGTGGTGCTATGCAATTTCTAGGAATGAAAAAGACATGTCTTTTGTAGTGTTGGCAACTTCAGGTCTTTGTCACATTAGCTGCTGCATTGTACTTTTTGTCTTGATGCATAATCCGATATCTGCCAATAGGCGTCGATACATGCTTTGTTTTGTCATAAAGAAAAACAATCCTCTGAACTGTTCCATTCTTAGAAAGTTTCATGTCAATACAAGATCATACAAGTAATAAAAAGGAAAAAAAGTTGATAGAAATTTATTCTTTTTCAGACTTTGTCAGTAGGTTCGAGCTACATTAAATCTGCATTTTTTCATTAAATTAATTTCCCTTCTGCAAACTTCTTGTCAGATGCAGTCGAAAGTAATTAGTGTGCTCTTGCTTGTGGTTAACTGTTTTTTACTAGTTAATGTCATTCTGCCTGCCTAAACAATTCAAGCAGAATTTGTCCTCCATAATTTTTTTTGAATAAATAATTTTACATAGTTAATTATATTTTTCTGGAAAGTATGGTCATAATATATGTCATCTAAACTTATAGAACAAACCTCTTTCCTTCAAAAAAGAGAAAGAAATACAACAACCTGAAGAAGTTGTTTTGCTGACATTCATAATGTAATCAGGCAAGGCCCCTATTCAGTGATCGAAAGAAACTTCCAAAACTTGTGGACCCAAGGCTACAAGGGCATTTCCCTATGCGTGGGCTTTACCAAGCACTTGCAGTGGCTTCCATGTGCACCCAAGATCAAGCTGCCAGTCGCCCTCTCATTGCAGATGTTGTTACTGCATTGTCTTACTTGGCTAATCAAGCATATGATCCTAATTCGCCGGCCTCTAGTAATAGATCTGGAGGCGAGCATGATGAACGAAAAAGTCGCTTGGGAGGTGGAAAAATGGTAGCGAAGAATGAGGAAGTAGGAAACTCAGGCCGGAAATGGGATTTGGATGGATCCGAGAAAGAAGACTCCCCAAGAGAAGGTCCTAGATTGTTGAACAAGGATTTTGATCGGGAAAGACTAGTGGCAGAAGCAAAGATGTGGGGAGAAAACTGGCGCGAGAAGACGCGGGCCAATACACAGAGCACTTCAAATGCTGATGGGTGAATGTAAACACTTCTCTTCCTTTTTTTTCTGCACAAGAGAAGTGGACTATTCTTGCAAGTAGATGTTAACAAAGTTGGTTTCTTTTTCTTTTCTTAAATTAAATCCCTTTACATTTGAGAGAGAGGGAGAGAGGAAGAATTGAGAGTGTATACTATCTGAGGCAGAATTGGCAGTGGCAGTTGGTCGGGGTTGGTCAGAGGTAAAATGAACTCCCTTCAGCTATTGCAAGGAGGTTCTTTTGTTGTAATTCCAAAAATTTTGCTATAAACAGGGACAGGGATACATGGTGTTTACCTTTCTATCTTCTTGGAAAAATGTTAAAGTTTGTGGGGTTCAATGGTTTGCCATCTCTCTGATGGTTGACATGAACCATGTAAAATTCTTAATAACAGACATATACTGCATCTCTGCAAGTTTTATCGAAAATATTTATCGACATATTATGCATTACTTGTATTGTTGACAGAAGAAAAAGGTCTCATTCCTTGGGAAATCAAGTTACCTGTCGTCAACAACTATGAGGTCAGTCGACTATATAAGGTCGTCTACAGATATCCAAAGTGGTAATATCCTTTAAAAACACCCAACTTTTGTGCCCTTTTGGTATCACAAATGAGTGCCAAAGAACATTCAGGGAATTGTTTGGATCAACTGATGAGGCGATGCGGCCACTTTAACTCCCTTTTAAATTTTTTTAAGATAAATGTTTAATTAGAAATAAATTATTTAAGAACCACAGTTGAAATATCTCAAAACTATATAGTAATATTATTTTTTACCCTTCATCATTAGATCATATTTGATCTTGGCATCAATATCACGATCACAACCCTGAAGCATTCTCTTTTTTTTTCTGAGAGAATGGACCCTGAAACATTCTCGATGTGGAAAAACTTATTATCACAACATAATAATGATACGAACATGCCACATGCCAGAGATGAACCATGCAACTTTCCATTTTCATTCCTAGATCATCAATCCAATTGTATACACCCACACCAGCAAAAGCAGATTCCATATATGACAACTTAAAGGCTCCACAAAAGTAAGGCAACACACGAGACTCAACAGAGTTTGAAAGGAAAAGGAACAAGGACATGATCTCAAGGGGGATTAGAAGATGGTTTTAGCACTAAATTAGCAGTCTAATAATCATGTGATACAATGACCAAATTCTTCACTGACTAGGTACTATCCGAACCATACTGTGTCACTGATAACACCACTTATGCCTCCCTAATGCGCGCACACAGGAGATCCTGTGTGCCATAAGATGTCGCCGCCATACACGTGTCTTTATCAGATAACCTTATAAGTTCCCCATGGCAATGCCACCATTGCCGCTGCTACTGCTGCCATTTCTGCTTGATTCTCTCAAACCAGCTGTAGCTGCTACAGGAAAATCAGGTGACATGTTCCAGTTTCCACTTTGGCGTTCCCAACTCGCGTGCCTAGGATTCCCTGCCATGATAGCCTCCTTTAGTAAATCTGGGGAAGCACCGCCGAAACCGCCATCCTTCTCATCCACAGTATTTCTGTCATTTAGATCTGCATCCAGATCGCCACCATGTCCTATTGCCCTTGCATCATCCCATGTAACAGGCTTCCTGCCCATCTCTATATCACCCACCCCTTTTCCCATGTTTGGACTCATAAAACCCCCACCTGCTGATCGTGGCTGTAATCCTTGTTCTCGTGGTACCCTTGCCCTGAATTTGTTTCTTGAAGGAGGGATGACAGTGCAAAAGATCTCTCCAAAGTTCTCCAGTGCTCCTTTGTTGTATGGGTTAGCTCGACGATCATAGCGATATCTGAAGTTCTCATATGTCGTCTGCAAGCAAAACAATGTAAATCAACAAATATTAGTGATGCATCAATTATAATAAACCTTTTCAAACAACACCAAGTGAAGAATATATACCTGATTTGTGCTCATCAGATACAAATGGAACCCAGATAGTCCGCCCACAAACCACACTGCGATGAAGGTATAGATTATCAAAGCAATGGAGGAAGGAGCCTTAGTCATTGCTCTCCAGATAGTTATTTGCTCATTGTTCCTGATTCTTACTATACACACCCAGCAGAATCCGAAAACATAGAGGCAAAGGATCGTTGTTGAGAAGACGAACATATAAAAGAATCGGTAATTCCTCTGCATAAGAGACAAATGATCAGCTGTTATGAAGCATGTAGACATCAATGAAGTAAAGTATAGTTGGCTGAACATTAAGTTTGGCGCTATCTCCAGAAAAAAACCAAAAAAGTCAATTGGTACCATGCCAAATTCAGCTTGATATCATTTCCATATTGTCAGTTGATGAAACAAATATAAAAATAAGAGAAAGATTCAACTTGCACTATCCAAGTTTTGCAACTTACAAGCCCTATGCATTGCCCTACCCATGGGCAATGGTGGTCAAATCGTTCAACACAATTATTGCAGATTGAGCAGTGCGAACAACGAGGAGGTCGATAAAGCATACAAGTATCACAATATTTGACCTTCACAGTGACACCATTTACAACCACGTCCTTCATCCGTGGTAAACGTAATTGTGGAGTTTGTCCACCGTCAACATCACTCTTTCCGTCGAGGATCTCAGGTTCTGGTGGATGAGCATTACGAGGAATTATACCAGGATCTCTACCAGAAGTAAGAAGCAGGAGAGTCAAGTCCTGAAAAGCAAACCCGAGATACTTCAATGTAAATTTATATATTCACATTCCATCACAAAAACCTTCCCAACTAAGCTTGCAAAGGATTCCCATAAAATATATCAATCCATTATTCTCTTTTCACTTCAAGCACTATGGGAACTTTTATGCTATGCGTCTGCCAACATTAACTGTTCTTATTTGGACGAAAGAAATAACATGACGGATTTAGTGAGGAGCCACATGAAATAATACTATCAGAAACCTATTTATGGCTGGCTAAAGCAGCAGCTGTTCCAGAGACCATGAAACTAGATATGCAAGTGGGATCATCATAACTTTACCTCTACTAATTAATATAATATGCACATAAGCTTTGCAAGTTTGTGCTTATTGTTATACAATGGATGCATATTATTGTAGTGCCATTCAAATAGTTCTTAGAAACACACAAGAACATGGGAAGGAACAGAATGTAGCCTTAAATAAAAGAATGGAACATATATCCAAAATATTAATATATAGAAAGTGAGAACAGGCCTAAATTTTAATATATAGAAAGTGAAAATCAGGTTTAAAGCACGGGAGGCCTAAATTTTAAGTCCCATCACTACAAATGCAATGTCATTTTGTCGTGCTGGCCGATCACAACTGGCACACCAAAAAACAGGAAATGGCAGCATGGCTTGACAGCACAGACAATAACCTCATGCAATGTCATTTTCTAGCTAAAATGGTAAGAGAATCCCTTCTTTGGCTGGCACAATAAAGCTTTTTTAGGAACATCCACTTTATACCCAGGAAATAGTTTGGGTAAATGGGAATTTAAATTCTTGAAACTCTCGTACAGATACCATCATACCAAACAAGTATTTCACTCCGACAATATAGATGATAGAGCTCAGCCACATAATCAAATGCAGGCTAGACTCATGAAGCCCCATGTGTATTCTTGAGGGTTGTATCATTTATGAAAAGACATGAAAGTCACTACCTCTAACCAAAGAATGAAATAAATATTTTTGTTCTCCTATTGCAAGAAAATCAAGGCATAGAGAAAAATTGCAAGGTCTTTTGGTAGCATGGGCATCACATGCAACTTTTGCTTTCAACATTTGTCATTTATATTTTGAAAAATCAATGTTCAAATCACTTCACTAATAAAATAATCAAATATGATAATATGGCAATGCCACGTCATTGCCACATCATCAAAATTCTACTGATAATATTAAAATTAACATTTTTACCCTAATAAAATGAAAGTGAATGATAAATATTTTTTCCTTTAAATGAGATTGTTAAGTTAATATTTATGTCTCAAAGATATTTTAGGTTAATATGATTATTGATGTGGTATTGACACATCATAAAATTAAATATTTTATTGGTCCGATGACTTAGATATTGATTTTTCGAAGGATGAGTGACTCATATATTAACAAAAAAAGTTGAGTGACCTAAACATCGATTTCGCAAAAATTGGAAAACCTCCCATGCTTTAAACTTGATTTTCACAACCGGTTTTTTTAGAAAGACAAATAAGGATTTCTTTAAAAATTAACTTTACAACAGGTTTAGCCTCAAAGGCAAGGATGGATTCAGGTTGTTCAGTCATATAAGAGAAACAAATATCTTATGGGCAAATTAACTAGTGCTTCATTTTTATTTTTTGAGAGGGTACTAGTGTTTCATTAATAACCTCTGTGAGAAGATAAACAAAATATCAAAACAATACAAAAATAACTGAAATTATAGTTACCACCAAATACTTAAAATTTTCTTTTTTGATGGCAAAAATCAGGAAATTGAAGCAAGAATGCAGAAAGAGTAATGAGATAAGGAAGTAGTACCCACATATAAGGTGAAGACCACTGCTATTACCATGACTGATACCCCCAGATCATGCGAAAATTCATCCATTAGCCTTGTCGCAATAAATGTGCAAAAGATTGAGACAGGTACAACAATAAGGAATATAGTATAAAATAGTGATCTGACATCAGGACCAAATATGAACCTCCCTTGAAGAAAAAATATCTGCCAAAGACATGTCACCGCATCATCAATAACTCAGTAATAAATCAAGAGATCATGTTATAGCTTAGAAATGATAGCTTTAAGACAGGTTTTACTACCTAGGAAAGAAAATAGCAACAGCACAAGCGATGACCAAAATTATCATCAAAATAAAGACTCCAGCTGGACTTCTTTCCTCGCTGTTATAGATTAGTAGGAGGAAAGGAAGGATAAGGATGAGGAGTAATTGGAAGTTTAAATAGATATGCATCTCAAACTAAAAGAATAGACTGTTTTTGCATGATAACCCATCAATATCATTATGTTTGCCATATTTGCCACTGAAGTTGTCAACTCATCAGTCCTACTACACTAGGAAAGGAAAGAAAGAATGTTTTCTTTCTGTATAATGCGGAAATTTTAAATTTATGATGCATTGCACCATCGGACAATACAACACCTAATCTCCGATATTGAGATCCCAATAAGAAACATGATGTCACCTAAATTGATAAAATAAAGACTTTAGTAATAAATGACATTGTTGGAATGAAAACTGAGTTTGTCTAGGACTCCAAGTTATACGGAAATGTCGCATCAACTTGTACGAGTTGAGACTGCAGATGAAATGGTGAGAATATATGCTCCAATATGCACGCTCCAGAACTACATAAGGAAACATCAAAGCAGGAGGCTTTGGAAGCATTTAAATTGGGATGAGTCTGGAGTGAGTGTGAGAGGAAAGGTCATGGCCAACACCCAAACAAGCAGATTGCACTGTGCGAAGCTCCTAAAGAAAAACCCTATTCTAAACAAACCGCCTTCGGATGCTAAATCAATCAAATATCTATAATATCAACATCCAATAAACATCTGCAAGAGCATAACTTTTGAAGAACTGAAACTTTCCGCCCTAAAAGAATCCGGTCCCCGAACAACGAGAAACAAGCAATGGACACTAAAGAACCCAACTTTAATCCATTCCGATCTCAGAATCTTTATGTCGTCTTAGACGTATGAAAAGCAAGAACGCTAGTCCTTTGGGGATTAACAGGTGAGCTTAACTCCAGCTGCCTTGTTAACTTTACACTGAAGCAAATTATGTATCCTTTCGCAGAGTAGAAAGATATGGAAAAAAAAGGAGCTCGAAACTTACGTTGCTTCCCTTCCAGACCTGGTAAACCCTGGGCGCCTTGGCGTCGGCCGCGGCGCCGGCGCCCAGATCCGGTCCGCCCGGCGGCGGAACGACGTACATTTCTATTCCCCCCAACTTCCCAGAAAACCAGAAGCAGGCCCAAACAAGGAGGGTGTCTTGGGTTAGAGCTCCTCCTACCGATTCGATCCTCTCCTTGTCAGCCTACCAAAATTGCCGCCGTAGCCGTGAGCGGCGCGCACGATTGAAGCAGCCACAGCAAACTTCAGATCGCCGGCAGTCCGACCTCTTCCTCGCGATCTCTTAGTCGTCGTCGGCCTCCATCCATCGCCCTATTCCTCGCCGGCGACGTTGTTCCCTTTTGGACGTCCGACAAGCTGTGCGAAGCAAGGAACAAAAAAAAAAAGGAATTTTTTTTGCTTGGAGCAGTGGAAGAGAGCGCGTGAGCGACACGTGCGGACTGGTTGGAGTAAAGTCGGGAAAGAGGACCAAAATAATTTTAATATATGATATTAATGTAACGACATAATAAATTAATTAACACGAAATGATGATGATTAGAATATGTAAAAAAAATCGCTAATAATATTTTTCATAACGATATAAATTAATTAAAATGAAACTATGATAATTAAAAAAATAAATATGACCAATTTTATGACGAATCACCTAGTCGGATTTGATTTAACATTAAAAGTATAATCAGCTTCAGAAATAGTTTCAAATCGGCAAAAATTAATGGAAAAATCGAATCAATTTCAAAAGTAAAAAATCCATAAAATCAATTCATCAAAATTAAATTGGGAAATGAAAAGAAAAAAAAAGTAAGTGCTTTGGGGTGGGAGTGAGGTTGGGGGCAAAGAAGGAATAGGAAATTCAAATGAAAAGATTAAATAAAATTGAAGAGAAGTACTATCTAATTAAGAAGATAATATTTTATCAAGTTAAATTTATTATGAATAAAAAAATTAAGAGATAAAATTTTATATCAATCGTAGATCTAATGATTGATAAGATAAATAATATGATATTACTTATTTAATTAATTAGCACTTCTATTTTTTATTTAATAATGACACATTTGACAATATTCAGAATTTTTTCACGTAAATAAAAAATTGTAGATCTCATAGTTAGAATTTAATGGAGATAATATTTAATTAAGTAGATAATATCATATTACTTATAATGTAAATGAATGAAAAAAATCTAAAAAAAAATATCTTATATTTATCGTACATTTAATATTTTTAAGCAAGTAGCACTTTCATTATTTTCATAATTTTATTTTGATTTATGTATTTAATTTTTTTTAAAAAAAAGGCATTGACAAAAAGAAATAATATGTTTGAAAATCAACTTGTGACAATATTTTGAATTACCCAAAAAAATCGGCCAATTGAGACAATAATGGCAAAATACAATGCATTAAGGAAACATAGCCTAATTTGCTAACTCGATCAGCGAAATTTTCGCAATCAAATTTTTAACATTTCAAAAAAAAAAGGAAGGAATTAAGGAGGATTGTAATATTCTTGGCACACTTGCTTTAGTTCCCTTTATACTACCAGATTGTTCAAACTATATAGAAGCAAATAACACAGTGGATTTTTTTTCCCTCAGAGTAAAATACTGTCCAAAAAACAAAATAACACGGTGACGAAATAACTGCAAAATAATAACAGGAAAAAAATTACGATGAGTGGAATGGTAAGGAGATCCTTCCCGCTTAAAGGAGGTCTCGAGTTCGAGTCAGTAATTTCTCATTGTGAGTTTCACCAATCATAGTCAGGTGTTCGATCCGGAGCGACACAGATTAGTCGAGTGCAAGTAGTCCCGGATATTTTGGGGGCAACCCAAAAGAAATAAGATGAAAAAAAAATTAAGCAAACAAGACTCTTTTTGCACTTTTTAAAGATTAATTACATTTTAATAATATTTTTAGGGTTTGAAATTGAAATTACTATTTTCTTATCACTCTTTAACTCAGCTCGTTCAACAATCATGGTGGTGGATTTTGTAGTTGATGTATTTACATGGGTAAGGTGGCATTATAACCTTTCCTGTATTTGACTTCAGACTTTGAGGGGAAACTTTTGAATTCAATTTTTACCAATTTAGAGCGTGGAAATAGGAAGATATATGTGTGTGTATCAGTGTATATACATAATTTCTTGTAAAGTGAACATAGTTGTAGTTCACTGACTTGACTTATTCATACGTTTAAGCTTTATTTGAAGAGAAATTGGAGTAGAAAAAAGCTCAGGAAACTTGGAAAAGTTTTTTGGCTACAATTGAAATAATCAAAGTTCAAACTTCTGAATATCAAAGTTGAAAAATGTTTGAACTTTCACGCCTTTGTGTATATATGACAAAAAATGTTCAAAAGTGTTGATATTAGGCACATAGGAACTCAACAACATGAAACAAATCAACATAAAGTAAACATGGGTGTTCAGATGTCACCATGGTTTCCTCATGATGTCTCGAGTGGTTAACAAACAAAAGAAATGGTTAGTAACTGTTTTGAATCTTCTTTTGAAATGGAAATTCAAACTTGATTTCTACCTACAACAGTAATAAATGCCCCCAACAACTCCAACTGTTTTGAATATTTGATCAAAGCTAGGGGTGTTCATCGAATCGGATTGACCCGATGAACCCAACGATCCGACCAGATCCAATCTTAATTGGATCGAATCGGATCGTTGGTCGGGTCGAATCTGAACCGATCCGATCATAATCCGATCGCCAGTGGGTCGAGTATGGATCTCAATTTTTCAAACCCGATCCAATCCGATGACCCGAACTTTTATATATTTTTTTATTAAATTTGAACCAATTTATTCTTGATAATAATTTTATATTAATTTAAAATTAAAATATATACTTTATATCCTTTAAAATCATTACAAACCTTTAAAAAAATATGTTTCTTTTTTTAAATATAATTGATGTTAAATATTCTAAAAAAATTAAAAATATATGAAAAAATTTAATCGAATAAATCGATGACCCGACCCGATTCAATCTGACCCAATAAAATCGGGTTGGATCGGATTCGATGACCAACTTGTCATCAATCCGACTCAATTCAACCCTAACAAAATCAATTGGGTTATGTCAGATTTGAGTTCGGATCGGGTCAAATCCGACCCATGAACACCCCTAATCAAAGCAGACCTTTATTGTGTGCTCAGGGTCATCTTGACATTTTTCTCCTTTTTGGAGTTGTGGCACATAAGTTTCAGAGGGTGTGAGAATTGCAGCATCCACATTATTTCTTTGAGAAGAATACAAAGATTGAGATATGAACTTCATACCAGTTGGCATCAACATCACTTGTAATAAATCACGCACAATGAGATTTTTGCCGAATCTGAACAAATAAAAGAACTATGTTTAAATCCTTAATAAGTAGAGATTTTTCTTTCAGATTTATCTTATCTTGGCTTACCTAATTTCTTTTCCCTGTAATAAAACTTAGCCTTAGGGACAAAAATTTAAGTGTCGAGTCAGAACATAAAACACAATTAGTTTAAGGAAGAAAACTGATCAACTTGGAAGATTACAAGATTGAAACCAGAAAATATATTTGTTGCTGAAGAAAATCAAACATGCATAAACTACGTAGAGCCTAAGGCATTTGGCATACATAATACATATATAAGCCAAGAAAGCATTTTGCTATAATGAGTGATGAAGAGAACAAAAATTATAATGACCTTTTTTTTGCATCAGATATGATTAGATTGGGGCTGCAGCTGTGACTGAATACTCTGGAAACCATCTTACCAATATGGAGGACCTTGTTCATCCACATACAAATTACCAAGCCAAAATGCCAAATTGATAGTAAATGAAGGAATTCAACATCATTAAGGGCATGTTTTGAAATTTTGTAAAAAAATTTGACGTTTTAAAAAGTTTTAGTATGACACTTTTCTAAAAGTGTCTTACAACGATTTTTTTTTGACGAAAAAAAGTTAAGTTATTAACTCATATTTCTAAATACGTTGTAATTACAAAAGGAATAGAAGGGAAAAAAGAGAAAGAAAAAATACAGAGGTACGAATAGATAATTATTTCATGATATTTTTCACTTGTTACGTTGTATTTGTAGGATCTAGAATGACACCAAGAGAGGGGAGTGAATTGGTATATTAAAATCTTTTGTTCTTCTTTACTTAATTTAGATGTGTTATGGTTAGCGGAAGCAAACATGTATGAATATAAACACAAATAGAGAGAGAGAAGAGTAAGAAGAACAAACACAGTTTGTTATCGAGGTTCGGCCGAACTCCTGGCCTACGTCCCCGCTCCGATCTTCTCCACGAGATCTTCGGAGTTCACTAAGTCCTTCTTCAAGGGCGAAGGCTCCCTACAAATATCCTTTCTTGTACTGAGGACAG
>LTAE01001137.1:49577-61629 GCA_001647135.1 Pontederia paniculata | reverse complement strand
TATATATATATATATATATATATATAGTGTGTGTGTATGTGTATATATATAATATTCTAGGTAACAAAAAAAATAATTATGTATTATAATAAAAATATTCAAATGCATATAATATTAAATTTTCATAATTGATTATCTCGTACTCATTTACATTATTTTATATAAATACATATATTCAATCACTAAATTTATCAAACACTTATATATCAAATTTTTAATTAAATATTTAAACTTTAATCGCTATCAACTAACCATGACCCGCTATTTATCGTTATCCGCTTATCAACTGTTCAATTTGCCAAGCAAAACCTAACGGCAAGAGCATTTAAGAAGCGTTTTGATAGTGCACCTGCACAAATAAAATCACCTTTACATCCTCATCCTCTGGGCTCTCTGAATGTTTAACTTAACTCAACATGGACCTAGTATTAATCATTGCCTTTAGCATTAGTGAAATAATATTTGGAATTTGATTCTATCGTTAAGTGACAATAAAGAAAATTTTCTTTATTCGATCAATTTGCTTGAACAAGTACATTTATATTATTTATAATTCATATCCTGAAAGTATATAACGTAATAACCGCATCTTTTTAAAAAAAGAAATAAAAAGATTTAATTAAATCCTAATATTCAAATTCAAAAAGAAAGTCGTAATTTAAATTTAAATTTAAATTTGTTAAATCTTAAAATTTATAAGATGAGATTAATTAGTTGATTTAAAATTCAGAATTCAATTTTAAAATTTGAGTTTGAATTAAATTAGGAAATCCTATACCCCGTGCTTATAAATAAGACCATAGATAGAGGGAGCCATCATAATTTTTATCTTCTCTCTCAAAGCTCTAGCTGCCAGGTTTTCTCTCTAGGTAAGATTTTTCTCTCCTAGATTTTCTCTCATTCTCTTTCTCTCTTTCCTTCTCTCATCCTAGAACTATGCCCAAATATTTAGGAGAACGTGAAGGAGATCGAGAGCACCAGAGGAGATCAAGAGGGTGCAATTGAAGAACAAAGAACAATCCTATAAGATTCGGTATATAAATATGCGGATCTCAATAGATAGGTTGTTATGATATTTAAATTGCATGTTAGGGTTCATGTTAGATATAACAATTAAGATGTGTAATTAAGTTATTTGATCAATGTTCAAACGCCTAGATGAATAAAATAATTGTATGTTAGGGTTCCTCTTAATTAATCCTGGATTAACACTAGAAATACTTAGAATTAATCCTGCAAAAATATAAGAATTAATTCTGCAAAAATATAAACGAAAATAATATTCCTGCGACGTCACGACCGTGAAACAGGGTTTCACGATCGTGACTACAATGGCACGGCTCGAGTGCGAACCTCGCAATCATGAGTCGGACGTCAGGTGTCCTTTCACGGGTCGTGATAGAGATATCACGGGCCGTGAAGTGCCCAGTCACGGGCCGTGACCGGGAAGCACGTGTCGTAGTCACGCCTGTGATGCGGCAAATTTCAGTCGCAGATCGTATGATATGGATTTACGATCGTGAACCTATAGTAATGAGCCATGATGGTCGTCTCACGCTTGTGAAGATGCTTCATCGGGGAGCGTGATGCCTACGGACGTTGTTTGACCGAAGTTTCAATCGACCATGGAGCGTCGACGCCGAGCTTCCACGGACACTTTACGGGTCGTTATGAAATATTATGGGACGTGATGGATAGGAGGGAGCGGCAGACCGTGAAGACCTCATGAGCCGTGAGAACTGGTCACGGGCTGTGAAGGACAACGCAACGATGGAGAATTGGAAGCTCGCGCCGTTTTAACTGGGTTCACAACCATGGTGAACTTCATGGGCCGTGATGATACATCACGTGCCGTGAAGGACGATATGAAGGAAATGTAATGAGCCGTGAAAAACGATATGAAGACCATAACGACCGTGATATGAACATCACGGGCCGTGAAACCGATGGTAACAGTCGTGAAATGTATTTCATGGGCGGTGACATTCTTGATGAAGATGTTGATATTATTAGCCATGGATGATGAAAGATTAAGAAATGTTAAATATTGAAAAGATGTTTCATTTGATATTATATCATGTTTATGGATATTAAGGATTAATTATGTGGACAAGATAAAGGGTCACCATGTTTCACCTAAATTAAATGAGGTCGCCATATATCGTTAAGTTTTGGGAGCGCAATGATGTTTAAGATAGGACGGGTAGGGCAACTGCCATCCAGTTCATGTTGCTTGGCTTCTCCCATCCTGCAACGAAAGGACTTTTCGAGCATCCTATGTTGGTCATGGCTTGTGCACTCCCACTGACCTATGGTGAGACCTCCAAGACTTATGAGCAATTCAAAGTCACCAAAGCAACCCTCAAAGTCATTTCAAAAGCACTAATGTGATAAGTCAAAGATAACCACTTGGTCTAAATACTGCATTTGCATATTGCATTAGAGGCTTAGGGCTATTGATGATGATCATTGATTGATGTTCCCTGATGATGATTGAAGATCAAGATTTAAAGATGAATTATTAAAAGTAATATGATTAATGATGATGTAAAGTGATTGATGTTTGATTATAGCCATAACTCACTTTTTATGTTAAGTATGCTCAAAGTGATTGATGTTTGGTCATAGCCATAACTCACTCTTGATGCCAATAAGTCATGAAAGATGTTAATTAAGTTTTGAAAAGATGTTAAGATATGAAAGATGTAAGATGACGTTATATTAAGCTTAAGATGATGAAAGCATGATGTTCAAGAAGATAAAAGATAAGAAATGTAAGGAAGCTAAATAAATGAATAATTGACTTTTTGATTTTATCATTAGCTTATTCCTATTGCTTTTTATTTATCATGTCATGTTTATCTACTTACATACTGGGCTTCATAGCACATGGATAATTATCTTCCCTGTATTAGATCCTGCAGGTGAGTAGTCTGTAGTTACATGATGTTGGTGGTGCATGCGACGACTGATGCTCGTGGTGGTTGACTTTGCATATGTCTAATGATCTTTAGTGATGGTGTCTCATTTAGTATTTTCTATCCAGTTGTCATAGTTTTCCTATTGAGTTGTTCTAGTTAGACTTTTGAGACATTCATTGATGTTAGACTTCCGCACTATTTAGTTTATTTTATGAAAAATAGTTTTGAACTTTTTTTGATTTTTAATTATTTCGCATTTTGTTGACCAGGTCTTGTTAGTCAACTTTTAAGTCAAAATTAGGAAGTATGTGTAGCGTCTTCAGAAGAGTATTCTACCGCGTGGGAGGTGATCTTCTTGGGACGTTACATATAATGTAATTGAAAATGATGATGCATGGAGTATATGAATGTCGTGAGAGATTTAAATTTTACGCACATCATTCAAACTAAATTAATCAACCCGATAACCTTTTGGATACTCGATTCAATAAAAAACCAAAAATGTAAAAAAAAGTCAGAAATAGTCGGCCTGATTTCACGTATGGAAATCCCCTCAGTCCAATTTTCAAATGTAGAGGTAGTAGGGATGTTCATGGATCGAGTTTAACCTGATTTGAACCAAAATTCGATTCAAATCAATTGATTTTGTTCGGATTGGATTGAGTTGAGTTGATGACAAGTTAATCATCGAATTCGATCCAACGCAATCTCAGAATATATTTTTTGAAAGATTCGAATGATTTTAAAGGATATAAATATAAAATTTTAATATATTTTAGTTTTAAAGTAATATAAATTTTTTATTGATAAGAATTTTATTTGTTCAAATTTAATAAAAAGTATATACAAATTTGGGTCATCGGGTTAGGTCGAGTTGATCGGGTTCAAAAATTTGAAATTCGTATCTGACCCATTGACAATCGAGTTATAATTGGGTCAGTTCGAATTCGAACCGACCAATTATTCGATCCGACCCAATTGATATTGGATCGATTCATATGATCAAGTTCATCGATTCCACCCGATGAATATCTCTAAGAGGTAATATAACCAATACGCTAATCAGGTCACTCTATTAACTGTTTCATGTGAAAAATAGTCGGAGTTCCATTCTTAAAATTCCAAAGTTACTTATTTTCACTCTAGAAAGAAAATTGACTTTTGCCTAAAAAAAACTATTTTACTGCATTTGACATCAAATATATTATCTATTAAAAAATGTCCATTAAGTTTGCAAATTGGCAGGGATGAGGATCAGAAGAAAATTATTGAAAATTAGGAGGAAACAAAATATATAAAAATAAATTATTATAAAAATACATTAATAAAAATTGAGTTAGATAATTATGCTATCTTTTAGTATTTAAAAATCATGTAGGCCCAATTAACCCTGGTGGGCTCATTAATCAGTTGGGCCCAAACCAACCCAGCTAAAGCAGGCCTCACGTCACCCCTTTCCACCAGTAGCCGAATGCATTTTCTTCTAATGGTATGAAATGTTTAATGTTTTTTTTGAACTTTTGATCATTTACAAAATTATGATCAACTAATAGCATTTTTTTATTGGCAGAAAAAAAAATAGATAACTTTAGAAAAAATATTTACTCTTTTTTCTGTAGGAAACACTTTTCAGTATCATAGTCTCTTGGAACTACGTATCTCCATGAAAGTTAAGCTAGTTAATTTATATTCTTAGAGTTTACTTTTTAATATCATTGAAGATCGAAAACAAGTATTTTCGTTAAAAGAATCTTCAAAAACAAAATTTTATCATAAACTTATTTCAGCGTGACCTTAGAAGCAAAATTGTCAAGATCGGACCGGACAACGACTCGGGGAGGTCACCAGTTCAAGTTCGACACGTTCATATCGATCGAACCATGGTCGGACCTGTATCAATAAAAAAATATAATTAATAAAAAAGATTGAATCAAATAAGTTATTAATATATATATATTAATATTTTTCAAATAAAATAATGACAACATAAGTTGGTGCCGTCCGATTTTTATCGTTCTAATATGATTTAAAGTCATAGGCTCTGATCGGTCCAATCGTCTGGTTCGATCCGGGCCTAACAATTGTGCTTAGTAGTTTAGTGAATGCGACTAATTTAGTTGGACAATAATGCATATACAGTTTGACAATTAATGTATGTATATAAGCAGGGGCAAAGTCAAGATATTAATTAGAGGATGTAAAATTATAAAATTATTTTTGTGTAAGATAAATAATAAATAAGAAAAAAAGTGAAAATTATAAAGTAAGTATAAAAAAAATAAAGAGATAAAAGGGATTAAATATGAAATCTTTTAATATTTGTTGTTAGACATTTCTATTTAACCAACAATAAATATATTTAAAAGTGAACTATTAATAAAAAAAAATTTAATCGTGTTCGTGTCAGTTCACCCCTTGATCCTTGGCTCCGACTTTGTATATATAGATATATATTCATTAAGGCCCTGTTTGGTGAAGGAATAAGGAAAATAGGAATTAGGGGGAATATTCCTTTATTGTTCTTTAGAGAAGAATAGAAGTGAATTATTCTTGTGATGATATTCTAGTGGTGTGTTTGGATGATTTAATTAGTATAGTAATAATTAAATTAGATAATATGATTAAAATGAGAAAAACAATTTTAATATTTTTTTATATATTTTAATAAAAATAGCAATTTATAGAAAGTATTAAATATAATTATAATTAATATTATTCTAATTATTAATTAAATAATGATAAAAACTATTAGCACTAATTTTAATTATCAATAATATATTATTACCAAATAATTGTGATAATATAATAATTAATTAATATGAAAATTATTAGTATCAAAATATTTATAATATTATAATTTATTATTAATGTTATATTTTTGTGAGAAATTAAAATTTAATTAATAATGAAAAACCTATTAACTATAGATTATTTATATATTTACTAAAATAAAATAATTCAATACGGTAAAGTGAAAAGAAAAAAAACAAGAAACAAATTGTTCTTGCCAAGAGCAAGAACAATTAGTTCTTGCTTTTGTAACAAAAATGGATGGTTTTGATAGCTTCGAGGTGGTTTCAGAGAGTAGAAGAATAATATTATTCTAGGGATGTTTGAGTGCAAATACAAGAATAAAACATTTATTCCTCTCTTATTCTTATACCAAACATGCCCTAAACGTGCATGTGGGACCATGTGGCCCATTAAATATTGTATGCATGTTGCATTTGCTTGCTCTGAAATAACTCTTTGTAGGATATATAATGCTCTGAGAGTTAATTAATTTTGTATCGACCAGAATAATTGTTTTTCTATCATGCATCGATAAAAAAATGTCCAACTTTACTTCTACAACCGGCAAAGGTAGAGAAAAACAAAGCAAAGATGTCGAGACTTTGCTGAACAAATGAAAGTATAGTCGTTGGTTTCCTCCTCGACACAAGTTGTGCAGTGGATATTAATTAATAAGGAAAAAAAAATAGCAACTTCTGACATTCTCATTGGATGGAAAAAAAATTCGATTATTAGGTTTACTTATGACATTTGATAGAGAAAGGACGTTTGAAATTGGTTGTGAATTCACTTTTTTTTTGTAAATTTTGACTCTCGATACTCAAACTTTTACTAGCATTTGATTATTTAGTTTTAAGAAAAAAAATAAAGATATAAATTTGATAACTCCAAAATTTGACATTGAGATTTTCTCATTTTGAGATTCAACTCACTAGTCGATTGAATTGAATGTTTTTTTCTTTTTTCATTTTTTAGGCATGTAGATATGTTGATTGAGCATAGAGATTATATTTATCTTTATAAGAAAGTTTGATTATTCATTCAATTAAAATTTTGAAATTTTATGTAGGAAAAAAGATAGTATAATGTTAATAATTTGCTGAGAGAGAGAGAGAGAGAGAGAGAGAGAGAGAGAGAGAGAGAGAGAGAGAGAGTTAATCTTTAATATTTTATAGCTTCGATTAAATGTTAGTAACCCTATACGATTTGTAAATGTTATATTTATATATTTTTTCTGATACCAAACATATACTTCAATATAAGTGTTGGTCCTGAATGATTGAACAAGTCGTTATCATAAAAGTTATGCATATAATTTAATGCCATCAGCATCAACGTATTAATAGGCAGCTCCATAGAGACCATTGGGGCCAAGTGATTCCGAAATCAATATGTACATTTTAGACATCGAAATAAAACATTTTGAGGAAAATATTCAACTTTCCTGCAGTGACTAATAGTGAACCGCAATAATTCATTGGACATAGATGCTAAGTTAAGGATTGAAAGATATGAAACTAGACAACAAGAAAGTGACACCTAAAGTGAAAGACTACTATATGATGTGAATTATTTCTCCCAACATGACATTTATTTCAGTTCAAATAAAAAAAGAAAGACAATAGCGTTAAAATATATAAACATAAAAGGTAATTTCCAACTATTTATTTTGAGAAAGTTGGTTGTCATTTCCACAAAGCACTTAAAAATATTTCACAATATCATGAAGATAGTTAATAATACAACATAAATATAATAATTAGCTCATTAACTTATAATATTTAAACATGCAATTATGATAAAAATTAAATTAAATATGCTATCAATAATCTTAAGCCGATAAAAAGAGTAATATCTTTATATTTATATATTATCAACACTCTACTTCATGTGTGGACTGTCGATAAATTTAGTCTAACCCAAAGCTCAACACGTGGACAATTAAAAGAGAATATTAGTTTCTAATACGAGCGACATCGATGTTTAAACTCTAATTCTGATACCATATTAAATTAAATATGCTATCAATAATTTTAAACGCTTAAGCCGATAGTAAGAGCGACATCTTTATACTATATATTCTTAACACACTCCTTCACGTGTGGATCATTGATAATTTTGATTTAGTCTAAAGTATAACACAAAAGAAAATTAATTTGTAATACTCTTTATTGAATTTAGAGTATCTAGCTCTGATATCCTGTTAAATTAGATGTGTTACTAAGAATTTTAAAAACTTAAGTTGATAAAAGAAATCATATTTTAAATAGATGATAATATAATGATATTTTAGAGAGGTTACGAGTTTAATTAATTTTCCAAAGCATAACTTTTTGTCTACATTCCACTTAAATCCAAATTGGTGTCAAGGTTCAAATATGACTTAATGCATCATTTACGCCTGACAAAATCTTTGATAGCCATGCAATTAAGAAGTTAGATAAATTGTACTTACTATGAAGTGGAATTT
Source organism: Pontederia paniculata (assembly GCA_001647135.1). Taxonomy (NCBI): domain Eukaryota; kingdom Viridiplantae; phylum Streptophyta; class Magnoliopsida; order Commelinales; family Pontederiaceae; genus Pontederia; species Pontederia paniculata. Next base: position 53,445 of record LTAE01001137.1, on the reverse strand, counting down.
ATGGGGAGAACGTGATGCATGACCACCAATTAACTCACTTCCCTCGAGGGGCGGAGCCAGGATTATTTTGAATGAGTTCACTATACTTAAAGATAAAATTTGTAAAAAAACTAAATGAGTATAAACTTTATAAAAAAATATTATCAATAATTAACGAATATATAACTATCTAGATTAAATTACAGAATGCATGATAATTATATAAATATATTAGATAAAATTGGTTAAACAATTAATCAAAATAAATATAGTAAAAATAATATATTAAAATGTAAAAGAAATTATGTCAACAATGATTTCGTAATAACTAAAATAGTATGAAACTTTTGTTAAAGTAATATCTAAAATAATTAAAAACAAAAATATAAAGATTTTATTACATGATTGAAAAATATTGATGAATTTAATTTAAGTGAGAAGAGAGAAAAAATGCAAAATTATAAATAATATAAAATAATTAAGCACACTATATTATATATAATTTTTATAATTTGACATAACACATTATGAAAGAAAATTTAAATAAGAAAAAAATACATGTTCATTATATATTAATGATGTAACATAAAGAGACAAGTTAAATATTTTAAAAATTAAGAGAATACATTAAAAAAGAAATTAGTGTCAGAAAAATAAAATTTATTATATGTCTGAAAAAAATGGTTGCATGCTGTAAAAGTGGGGCCAACCGGATATAAGAGTTAAAAAAGAAAAAAAAATAAAATAAAATCAGCAACAAAATGTGGACATTGTTGGATTCGAGCCCTGTTGGGCACAGGCTATTCGAGCCCTGGTGGGCAAAGGCTTATAGCACCTGCTCTACCAGTTGACCATCTAATCAGATTCGAAATTTGCAAACCTTAAATATATATATATATATATGTTACCCGCCATTGCTTCCCTCGTACTTCTCGGATGTTATACGACACCAATCCAAAAACCCTTCTTTCTCGTGCATGCATGGGATCACAGTGACTCAAAAATGAGGACGCGGTGCACATGTGACCGTCCATGTCAATTTTATTATTATTATTATTATTATTATTATTATTATTATTAATGTTGTTGTTGTTTAAAAGTACTTCTACATTTACAGATGTGACAATGTTATTTGTTTAATCGCATCACTAGCTAGTTGGATCTAACGTAAGGCTTTTGATTTAAGTAAGAGAAATTATAACAGATCCGGTGGACGTCGACATGGACGGCGCAGGTTTAATAATTGATTAATTTATATGTAAGGTGGGCAGGGCAGGTGTATCATATCATATATTTTAAGCTTAAATTCATGTCAAAACGTACCAATTGGAACACTTGATCGTACATCGATTAATTAATTATAAAATATTAGTTAATTATATGATAAACAAAGGTGCATTTGCTCTCTCTCTCTCTCTCATGCATATGTTAACGTTTGGGAAATGTTTCGGTTGTATATGAATTATATACACATATGAATATCATAGCGCTATATATGTGATAATTACTAGCTTTTAATAATTTTGATTGTAATATTATTTTTAGTGTGTTCGATAGAGTAGAATATAATGTTATTTATTTAAATTTCTGGTGTGTTTGATAAATTAAATCGTATATAACAGTTAATGATTTGAGACCTTGGTTCTAGTAGCATTTATAGATTAGGGTTTCTCGAACGAAAATAGAATGTTCCATTAAGACTGTGTTTGACAACTAAAAAAATAGAATTTACAATTTAGATTAGAGTTTAGAAATTTGACTTGGTCAAATCGTTATTTTTTTATAATAAAGTGTTTGGTAAATTATTTTATAGGTAAGCGGTTGAGTGGTAGATTATTTTCATTAATGTTTAACGGATGAAAAATAGAGGTTGAACTTTTATATCTAATTTATCCTTCTTTTCTATTAGAACTTTTATTAGAGTTCGTATATAATCATAAATATTTATTAACATTTTAAATAGTATTGACATTAGTAAATATATTTTTTTTTTAATTTAAATATTTCATTTATTCATGTATAGTAAGTTAAGAAGATTATTCTAAATTAGTTATCATAAGTCACATAAAAAGTTTTTAGAAAATACATAATATTATAAATTAAATGATTTATCATATTGATGTATTAAGCCTATTTACGTCATTTTATAGTTATCAATTAATTTCACCACCACATTTATCAAATATTTTTTTATTATCACCTTAACAAACCGCTAAATATTAATCACTAATAATTAATCGCTATCCGCTAAATAAGTCTTTATCCGCTCTTAAATCGTTATCCACTTATTAATACATTATTTATGTCAAACACAACCTAAGTTGAAGCTTAATTTTTAAAACACGTCCGTAGTCATTTTCAGAATATTTCGTATACGTAAAAGAAGTTATAAAAAATTCAATTATGTGTATTACTTTTCAAAAAAGCAAATTCGATTCAAATAAGGGTCGACTCAACAAATAAAAGTTGTGCATTTCTTAATCCCCAATTACCAATCCTCGCCAGTCCCCTTTAATATAAGAAATAATTTAGAGAATAAATAAATGATTAAATGTAACATTTAATTATTAAAAATATATATTTATCATTTGTACTTATTAATAATGCACCGTATTAATACATGATATTTAAATAAAAAATTTGATTGTCATGTATTATTAATAATGCTTGCCTTCCACTGTAAACGCACTCTCGAAATAATTCTCTTCGTCCTCATTTCCGCAAGCTAAGTTTTTTTTTTTTAAAAAAAAACTAAACTCGGAGCTCTCAATAAAAAAATTCCCATAAGGATCTTGAATTAAGTTCTAGAAAAGTTACACTCCTAATTTAAAGTTGTTTACTAACTAATAAGTAATAACCTAACCAAAAAAAAAAAAGCCCAACCAAGACAAGACACCAAAATGTGGCGTCTCTATCGTACATTGCATTAGTGGAAATAAATAAAGAAAAACAAGAGGAGCATCATCACTTTGAAATGTAGCCAAAGTTTTGGTCTTTTTCACGTTCAAGTCGACAAAGAGGTAATGCCATGAGTGGAGCAGCTATCATATGTCCATGTTAAGGAGCCTTAACATCACCATGTACCTACTCATTAATTGGCTCCCTACAAGTTGTGGCACTTGAATTGAACTTAATTTCTTAAATGCTAAGTTATTTACAAGCCTATCCATCGCATTTATGACTTATATATAGTTCCAAATCATAGTATATTTTTATTCAATTTTGATATTGTGGGGGCATTATGGAACCACATTAAAAAAAAATTAAATTAGCCAAGTACTCTAATCCCTCTACGAAAGAAACTATTACATGTGTATTATGCGCTGTGGAGCACGTATATATAGATATAAACATTTATAATATTTTTGTTAATCATAAGTTTAAGCTTCGCGAGTATTTTATTTCTTAAAAATAATTAACTAATTTTGGTAATAATAATAATAATAATAATAATAATAATAATAATAATAATAATAACAAATTTTGTATATATTATTTGTTTTGATTGTCATACAATATTAGAGGCTATTGATATCGAACATCTGATTATGATGAATAATTTTTTAATAAATTTTTTCACATTTAAAAAATTGAACTTGAAACTTTTAAGTGAAAATATTTTTTTTACCACTCCAATCAACTTTAGTTGCCATTATATATATATATATATATATATATATATATATAAAAGTGCAATAGAGGTGCTATCTACTTAAATAGATAACACCGTATTACTTATCTTATCAATCGTAAGATGTTAACTATATAGGAGAACTAACAACATGCAACAAACTATTTAAGAAAGAGAATATTTCATATTTATCGTATATTCAACATTTTACGATGAACAAGATAAGTAATACAATATTACTTAATTAAGTAGGTAGCA
>LTAE01001137.1:27607-49485 GCA_001647135.1 Pontederia paniculata | reverse complement strand
ATATATTATTGGCGTAATCTTTTGAAAACCGGTAGGTCCACGTCCAAATTGGCTCATATGCTCGTCACGTTGTGGGGCCGCATGTCTATGTAGCTTCTAGGTTTGAAGACGAATGTTATGGGCAATTTTGTCCAATCGGACCTCATAATAATTGAAAAATAACAATAAGATAATATACAAATGTTATATTAAAGTAAAACATTGAAACGTATATATGGTTGTCAAATGGTAATCATAATCCATATATATTTATTTTTTACTTAAAATATACAATTTTATTGAACTGTACTTATGATGTCATTATCTTATACAACAAAGTGTAAAATCCAACAGCAAACTATTCAATTTTATTTTTATAATTTAATTCTTTCGAAAAAATAATAATAAGAAAGTAAACATAAAAGTTAAATATAACATCGACTTAATTACATAAGAGTTAATATTTTTTATTGTGCATGCATAAATCATAAGCTAAAATACAACATCAATTTAATTAAACGAGAGTGGTAGCGAAAAAAAAACATTAATTCTGTATAGTACATATAAGAAAATTTTTATTGCCTGTTAAAAAAAGGTTCCCCTAGTTAAATAGGGAGCATCATGTTACCTATATCATCAATCATAGGATGTTAAATCTACGATGAATATTGAATTTTCTTTCTTCTATTTTTTTTCTCTCTCCTAAATTAAATCACCATAGATTAAAGATGCTACTTTTTTTTCATTAAGAAACTACTATTGTCACTCCACCCTATTAAGTATATATGTTCTTATCATTGTCTAATAAAGCAAAGTGGCAATGGCGTCACGCAAAAATAATAAATGGGATGTTAATTAAAGGGTTAATTAAAAGACTCACTAAAATTAGTTATAAGACAATTAAATAAATGTGAGACTGATTAAAGAGAAAATATCAATTAAATGAGAGGCTAGTTAAAGTTTCATCAATTTTAATATGTTGAAATATGACATTAATTAATATTTTTAGGTTTCATCTATTAATTAATATGTTGAAATATGTCATTAATTAGTTTCGGAAGTGTAATGATATGGTAACCACTAGGAGTAAGGATTAAATCACTACAATTCGATTAATTTGGTGTCATTGTCGAGTGCAAGATTTTTAAGCGAGGGATATTTGAACTCGAAACATATTTCACTCGTATTACCGTCAGTAGTTTTATGTATATTATTATATTAGATTTGATTCAATTAATTTTGAATAAGAGTTAAAAATTGAAAGGAGGATAATTTTTTTTAACAATTTAATCTTATTTGATTATAATTTTAACAAAGACAAATAAAATTGAACACCCTCTCTTTTAGTACCAACATTTTATTTTTCTTTCAACCCAAATAAAAGTGTCTAATAAACTATCACGAAATTTTTGTTTTCTTCTATTTTTCTTAATTATATCATTTCAAAGAAAAAGACAAAATTTTCACCTATATATATATATATTCATTTTCTTCTCTAAATTTTCTATATATTTTTTTCATTTTCTTCTCTAATTTTCGTTGCATTCTCGTTGAATGTCCAACCAAACAGTAATAAAAAATGGAAGGGTAAATTGGTCAAGTTACTAGGGTTGGCCATGTTGGGATTGGTTATAATCTCATTAATTCTCCTCCTCAACTTTTAATCTTTTATATAAACATCTCCAGAGTTCAAGTTTTTGGTAGGTTAAAAAAAACACACCAAAGGTTGCAATTTTGATTGCTCTGTGTCAATCTCGCGCAACGAAAAGTGATACCTTCTCTGAGTTCCTTCTGGGTAAAAGTGATCAAATTGTCGTCAGGTTGGGGCTTTCCGATCTGAGAGGACGAGGAGAGCTCTCGATTGGGTACTGTTTCGAAGATAACGAGGTAAGATTGAAGAAAACGTTCCAAAATTTTAACTTTATCCCGGGTTTGAGCATTCGCTCGGTTTGGTACGTTAATAGTTTTGTGAATCTAAGAAGTAAATCTTTACTAAAGGAAGTGTCTTGAGTTTGTCCTTCGAAGATTCTAATAACTCCATCCTTTGAGAAAGATGAGATCTTTGTTGGTATTCATGGTTTTATCGCTACGTTTAGTTTTTTAGATCTATATAAACCGTAATCTCCTTCGGGAATTGAGTTTTATACGGCCGAGTCGGCTTGCGGTGGTACGAGTAATAAATGATTCTTCTTTCTCGTTCAGAATTAGAGGATGGTTAAGCTTTTTGTGCGAAAACGAAAAACTTTTGATGCTATGAGTGACAAATGACGTTTTTTTTTTTCAGATCTGGAGAGCTTAATTCTATGGCACCAATTCCATTATTTTTTGACAAGAGAGTTGATTTTTGACTTATTTCTTCAAATCTGGTTCTTTCCGAAGTCTATGATTTGAACTTGGCTTTCTCTGGTTCCGGCAGGTGATATCAATTACACGAGAGCCTTTGCGAGTTTCGCCTGGTCGACATTTTTGAGGGCTGGGCCTGCCTGGACACTGAACTTGGGATACTGAAAAGTAGTTCAGATGCAGCGGTCTCTGATGGAGGTTATGATGTCGAGCAGCGGCGGCAGTGAATCCGTTCTTGCATCAATGAAGTTTGCTATTTTACCAATCGCGAAGGTGTTCACAATGTGCTTTATGGGGTTTCTTATGGCCTCCAAGTATGTGAACATTCTTCCTGCAAATGGTCGGAAGCTACTTAATGGGGTATGCGAAGATTTATTTTGGACCTTCTGCTCTATAGACACAATTGACATTACAGTATCATTCTGAGGAAAACAACTGAAAAAAAAAAGATATCTGAATTCTTGATTTTTCTTTGGTCTTGGTCATGACTTTATAAACTAAGGATAAACATGTGACAATTGATTGGATATCTATATTTAAATTTTCATTGAGCTGTTCAATCTTAGCTTACAGAAGAAGAAGATAGGTCAAGGGATCTATATTCTGCCAGATCTGTTGTAAAAGTAATTTTAATAAGCTGCAGAGAACATCACTTGTTTACTTAGTTCTCTGCTTCTTCTAGAATGGAGAAACCTTGATTGCTAATAATATTCAATTTTCAAGCTGTGTCCCTCTTCGCAATCTCATTTTTAACCTTTACAAATTGAGTATTTTGCTGTAGAAATATATATTCAGCTCTTTAATGCAGCTAATAATTCTTGAATATGGTGAAAGTTTTTTATTAGAAAAATAAAATAGCTCAATTACCTTATAATTCTCGCCCTTCTACTTTGTACTTATATTGTTAATTTGTTACTAATGCCTTTGCAGCTCGTATTTTCTCTTCTCCTTCCTTGTTTAATTTTCTCACAACTTGGACGAGCAATTACAATACAGAAGTTACTACAATGGTAAGTTTGATGCCTCTGAATTTGTTTTCTGGTTTTTAAGTGAGAAATGTGTCTTGCGATTAATGATTTTTCTGGCAATATTGAATCCTTTCTAAATAATATGGATACTATCATGGGGGTCTAAGTACCCTTGGCTTGACAATTATGGGGGGATGGACATGTTTATGAGACCTTCCTCTTGATCTCAAACTTATGGCGTCTTGCTTACCACTACAATTTAAGGATAGTATTTTTCATAGGAAATCTTCTTATTTTTTTCTTTAAGAAGGTAGAAATTTTGACAGGAACGAATACATGAAGCTTCCAAGAAATTTCAATGTCATGTTAAGATCTGAAGGTTCTGAAAGCTCATCTTTCTTTGAATTACAAAGTGTGCTTGTTTCCTGAAGCTTCTTTTCTTTGCTCAAATTATCCTATTGAACTACTAATTCTTGGCTATCTTTTGAAGTCAGTTTAGAAGTCCATTATTACTGTTTCATGTTACAAGCATTAGCTGATTCGTGGTTATCTAATCTATTTTTGGTGTTAGTATTAATTCATGTTACTCCAACCACTCTATTAGAAGAACTTGAGATTTTGTGCAGTTGAACTGAAATATTATCAGAAATTTTAAGAAACTAATATCACTGTATCTGCAGGTGGTTCATCCCTGTTAATGTCGTGTTGGGAACAATATCAGGATCACTAATTGGTCTCGTTGTTGCTTCTATTGTTCGACCACCATATCCTTATTTCAGATTCACCATTATACATATTGGAATTGGTATGTCTTCCTTCGTAATAAGACACAAAGTTTGTCAACATTTCATAGTGTTTGCGCTGAAAATTTCATATTCTTATATTTTCAATCTCTATCCAACTTGTCCTTATATTTAATTGTGATGCATGCCACAAAGTGAAAATGCACACTCCAATTTAGCTAGGTCGGCAATGATTATCAGTCTATAGTCTGAGAAATTATTGGATATGACATGTGTCAGATTTATTTATAACTAGAATAGCATGTTTTACGCCTAACTTGTTACACATATATATTTTATTGTATATAGTTGCTTACGAAAACTAAAGGATTATATCATTATTTTAATCAAAATGATGACTCAATCTCTTTCGAAAGCTAAGAGGGATGTATCTAAAAATAGTAATTTTAAAATTTGATTGCGATATCACATTTTATCATATTTGGTTCACTATTAATTGAATTAACCACTTATATATAATTTTCTTTTCTTACTATCATCTTAAATTTTACCGCCACATGTTCAAGACATCATAGGATAAAAGGATTACAGAAACACAAATTGAAAGGTTGTAAGTTGTAACTTCTGTAGACAATTGCAACCATGAATCAAAATTGGCAAGAATACTTGTAGCAAAGGAGGCCAGAACTCCTAATCCACCATGATCATGTTCCAAAGTATGTCTCTTATGGATAGATACTTCGGATGTTACCGTGTGATAGTTTTCTGATGTGGGGAAATGCTTTGGCATCTTCATCCATCTTCACCAATTAGTCCCCTCGTTGCTGTATAATGATCTTTCTCCTCAATTTTATTTAAATTATAGATCTATGCAACTTTTCGGACTGAAAGACAGAAAAAATAAGAATAATTGTTTAATGAATTATACTTTTGAATAAATTGGTATAGTATTAATAACTGTGAATGCTGATCCGGAAAAACTTCTATAGAAAGAATAAGTTTCAAAACTAGATTTTGTTAGCCATGGTTTTAGGAAGTTTGAAGTGATTTATGTACTGTCTGACAGATGGCTAGCACCACATTTTAGAAGTGTGCTGCCATGAGTGAGCTAAAGATATCAATGAGAGAAAACATCCGTCATCTAGTGGCGTGTTTAACTTTGGTTGCATTACCTATTCTAGGAGACAAAAGGGAAAAAAGGGAAAAAAAATATTTGCTCAGACTATAGAAAGGGAAAATAAAAATTTATTTGCTCAGACAAAAGGGAAAATAGGGAAAAAAAGGGAAAAGAAAGCATACCAAAACTCTATACCTCCAGCAACAGAAAAAATGTTGTTGTCTTGTTTGGGATAGATATCTTGAGCAATCTTTTTCAGAATATTTGTGTTTCTGTTACTGCTGAGACTGCTGATAGGCTTTCTTCCGAATTAGATATTGTCACCAGAAATTTTCTGGAGAATAGAGCAAGAAATATGAGTTAAATATCAGTTCTTTGCACGCTTTGATAAGTTTTAATAATCATCTTTGTTTTCTCAAAAGTGCTTATAACTAAATCTGTCAAGAAAAACAAACTTGACATAATCTCCAAAGTTGTTGCAAGGTAGGAAAAAATGAACTTTTAGACATAGTAACTTATATCCTTGCAAACCTTTTGCAAGACAGACTTTTGTGCTTGCAGATATAGTTAAGCAACCCCTTCTATGACATTTGTGTTATGAAAAGCTGCTTTATGTTTTGTTGTGTAAAGTCCATTTTTCTTGAGCAAAACAATTTTGATCCCTAGAAGCAGATAACATCATATAGAAATGTCATGAGCGGTAGCGACTAGGGAGGTCTTGCTCGATTATGTTGCTTGAAATTGTATATGAAGTTTGATCTTTTTCACGTGCAGGAACATTGGAAATATTTTCTAGTTCTTATTGCAGATATACATGTAAAAGCAAAATTCATGCTATTATTTGCTTGTCTTGTGTTGCAAAAACTGCTTTATGTTTACTCTTTTATAGTTCTTGGTCTTGGACAAAACAAAATGCACCGATCTTTGCATTATCCTGAGTGATTATATGGTGTGTTTCCTGGGAAATTTTACATGCTATTTGATGCTTGGGTTTTGACTATGTTGCTTGAAACTGTATGTGGAATTTGATTTATCATAAATGCAGGAAATATTGGGAACATTCCTCTAGTCCTGATTGCAGCTCTATGTCGAGATAAATCTAATCCTTTTGGTGATTCGAGCAAATGTAGCCAAGATGGGAATGCTTACATCTCATTTGGTCAGTGGGTAAGTGAAAACTTAATGGAAGCCACATGTTGGGTATGTTGTTGTTAGGAAAATTTTCAAAACCACTAATTACACATTTATGCTTAGTTTTCTTCTGACTCTTTATGATTCTCTTATGTGCAATTCATGTAAATTATGTTGCCCTCTACTGGATGGCTTCTTTAAGTTGACAATTCGACATGTTTTTGTAGGTTGTTTAAGTTATGAACACAAATCTTTCGCCAGTGGTATTAATAATAAAATCTGCAATTTTCTTTTTAGTTTTAATAAAAGATGCTAATGATTTCTAACTATGGCCAGCTACTAGTTTCCTTATTAAACTTTCTGCAGTAAGCTCATTCATGAACCTCAATGCATCTTTGGTTTTACACTTAAGGTTGGAGCATATCGTTTGTGATGTCACAAAATTTCTTTGAAATTCAAGTTTTCAACTACGTAACACTAATTCATTGCACTTCAACTTCAAACTTCGCATATTTTAGGTTGAGCGTAGTTTCTTTCTTTTAAAGTAGAGTATGAGCCTTTAGTTATATGTGATTTTTGTGATAATTCTGATACTTGAGCTCTATTGTTGATCACTTTAACCATTCTTATTGTTGTGACAGGTTGGTGCGATAATTTTATATACATATGTGTTTCAGATGCTTGCACCACCCAAAGGTGAATCTTTTGATGGTGCAGAAGAAGAAAAACTTCCAACTAAGATTTCTGTTAACAACTCAGCATCTGAGAAAGTGCCTTTGTTAACAAAAGTGGAGCCTGAAATGAGAAACTTTGAATCTTCAAATCATCGGAAAGTATGAATTTCTATATTATTTCTCCTTAGGCCTATAATCTTGAAATTAAATAGTCAAAACTAGAATCCAAATGGCTGATCATTAATTTAATATGCATTTTGAGTTGATATGTGCTTTTACTCTGGCCGTGAATCAAGTTGCTGACCAGGTAATTGCTGACTTTGTTTCATGCAGTTGATTAGTCAACTTTATCATCTTATTGAGAAACTGAAAATAAAACAAGTTTTCCAGCCTCCTATTATTGCCTCAGTAAGTATTTGTTTTGAACATTGAGATGCCACTGCATGTTCATTATGTTTTTTTTGAAGTTTGGATTATGTGTGATTAAAATACTTCAATATTGCACAAACAGGTCTTGGCAATTGTCATTGGTGTTGTACCATTTTTGAAACGTTTCATCCTTACAGACGATGCTCCATTATTTTTCTTCACTGACAGCTGCCTCATTCTGGGGTAATCTTCTGATAACAATTATCTTTTTTTTTTCGTGTTATCAGTTGCAGATGGGTTTGATTACGGTTTGTACCTTTTTCTGTTGAGTATAAAAGGTTGTCTGTATAAGGGTATACCAATTATTTGAAGCTATACACACTTTAAAGAAGCAAAGTGGGTATATTTTTACCAACTCACTCCTAGGTGGACTGGTTGGGACCTTGAGTCCTTTTGTAGAGGTCAAGAGTTTAAGCCCCATGTGAGACGCATTTATTCCTATTATCGTTTTATGTACGTGAAATCCTTTTGTAGCAGTCAAGAATTTAAGTCCCGCGCAAGATATCTCTGTATTTGACTCGTGAGCCTCCCATTGTAATCAGAAAAACTGGGTCTGTTACAATAGACATGGTACGAAGACAAGTTGTTTTTAATAAATGAATGATGGATACATTATTGAAGTGATCTTGTTTTACCTACTGATTTTGCATTGCATGACAGTATGTGTCATGCAATTAGTTGGTATTGGTTGCATATATAAAGTTATGGTTGCCTGTTTTGTTGATTTCTTACTAAGGTATTTACTTTTGCTATTAAAAAATAAATATGTATTTATTATTCAAAGATATTTAAGTTTGTTTTTTCATTTTCCTGTGTTGATATATATTGTTTAGACTTCGGAGTTATTTACTGTTGTTTTCATTTTGCCAGGGAAGCCATGATTCCTTGCATATTACTTGCTTTGGGTGGTAATCTTGTTGATGGTAATTCCTTCATTACCCTTTCTCAAGTCATGTTTATAAATGATGGAAAACTAATATATAGTAGGAAACTGAGCTAAGCTTTATTGAATGTCATCTTGTTGTTTGAAACTCAAAAAAGTGTACACATCCCAGTGGTCTCGCAGGAAAAGAACAGAACATTTGTGGTAGAGATTTGTTGTCCACTGTGCTGGACATATCTATTGTTGCATTGGAATCCGAGTCGTGGAAATTAAATGAGAGAATTATATTTTTGAAATGCTAATGAGATATCGTTAATTTGTTGCATTACAGGACCAGGTGCAGGGAGTAAAAGACTTGGGTTACGTACAACTGCTGCTATCATATTTGCACGACTAGTCCTGGTTCCTCCTGCAGGGCTTGGTATTGTTACAATTGCGGATAAACTTGGACTTATCCCTAATGGCGACAAGATGTTCAAATTTGTTCTTCTACTACAGCATTCGATGCCCACTTCAGTTCTTTCTGGTATTAACCTTTATTTTTCGAAAAACTTACCAAACTCATTTTTCTCCGCACCTTTGCATGACTGTATTTTTTCATACTCGAGTCAAATATGATGTTTGGACATGTGACCAGTAAATGAGAGGCAATGTTGTTTGTTATAAAAGCTATGAATCTGTCAACCTACACCATAATATCCTCATGAGAATTGGAGTCATTCACGCTGATGTAGGTGGTTTTGTGCATTAATTGAAACATCAGTGCTGCGGGACACTGATGCTCACCAAGCATACAACTAACAAGAAGCAATTTTTTTTGAGGAAGGAAAGGATAATTACACAAATTGATAATTATCCATGTATATTAAAATAATGCAAGTATTTGTTCCTATGTTGTATTATTGTTACAGGTGCTGTCGCCAGTTTAAGAGGTTGCGGAAAGGAAGCAGCTTCTGTTTTGTTTTGGGTCCACATATTTGCTGTCTTCTCCATGGCTGGATGGATTGTTCTTTATCTGCGGATTCTTTTCTAAGTCTTCAATATCCTTTATTGGTACTATGCTCTTATCTTCTCTTTTTCCTCATTTGTTGTTCACAAGATAACATACTTTCTTCGCAAATTTTATTTGCTCCCCTGTTTCTTTTTCTTCAGGCTCCTGTATACATTTCATCATGGAACTGCATTGGATGAATCATAATTAAAGAATACATGGTCTATTAGAGGCTGAATCTTCCATTCTATACATTTTCTACGAAATGAAAATGGAGCTCATCTAGCGAATGGGAAGCGATCCTGCAGATGAAATGGCAGCATGGCCAAAGGAAGATACTTTCAGATATACGCCTCGACTAGAATGATTAAATGGAGCCTTTCGGTCAAATATCAAAGTTACGCAGTAAATGTTTCGTTGTTGCTTAGCTTAACACATGAAGTAATCTAAAAACACCAGCAGCTACTTAATTATTTTTGAAATAATATAACTGTCTTATTCACTTCTAAAGTACAGACTTCAAGTTGTTCCTTAGTTATCTGTATTTGCAACATTCAAATACAATCTACATTGGTGGGTGAAAAAAGAAGAGAATATTGTTGAAGGTTCAAGGATGCACAATGATTTGGGAGCTTGCAGGCCATCTTGATGCCAAACATAACACATTGTGTATTGATATCTCCTTGGACAATATTCTTCTGTTCGAGTATAGTTCTTCAACTGGTTCCCAAGACCATCCCTTCATAATTGGAAGGCAAAACAGAGATTAGGAGTTGTCATATTATGTGCAACAATGCTGCACTTGTTATGTTCAATCATAATTCAATATTCTATCAATTAATTGTTTGTGTCGTGTTGATCCCAAAAGTCACATTTGTGTGAGTAAATTGCACAAACGGTCTTCAAACTTCACATGCTTTATCAGTTCAGCCACTAAATTTTATTTAATTTATAACAAGATGATCATTTAATTTAAAATTTTTTATAATTATTTTGACGGTTAATCTGCTTATGTGAAACACACGAAAATATTGTTCATCCCTTCACGTCAATAAATATCATTACATACTTATTCACTCCTCCATGTCACTAGTAAGTAGTAAATTAATAAATTAATAATAATAATAATAATAATAATAATAATAATAATAATAATAATAATAATAATAATAATAATAATAATAAGGAAGCAACCCATGACGCCCTTTTTGATGATGAGGTGGCTGTCGCCAGGCCTTTTTTTTAATTTTTTTATAACTATATAAATTATTATTATTTTATTGATGACATGGAGGAGAATTTTTTTTTAGTAATGAATATGCAGATAATTTTTTTTAAGTTCAATAATTATGTAGTTACAAAGTGAAGTTCGATCATTAATCGTATATATAATTTACTTTACAGTTGACCGCATCACACCTAATTAAGCTAACTAATTATTTTGTCTTTACATCTTGGGCCTTTAATGTTATGCAAAGTGTGACTTTAAGATAATGTTAAAATCAAACTATATAGAAAAAAAATATCAAGAAACAATTGATGCAAGTGCATCATTCACGTATGCATCACAATGTGCAAATAGTCGAACTATCTGCTAATTTAATTAGTTTACGAATATTAAGCTCATCATTCTTTGTTTTCCTATTGTGTTTACATTATAGCTATGAAAATTTCATATAGAAAATCCTATTTTCTTTTGAAGTATCGATTTCATATATTTCACATCTATATTTTTCCTTAACAACATAAACTAACTTTTATTTTGATTATTTTATTGTTTCATGATAAATAATGCTTATGTTATAAAATAAATAATATTATTTAAATAAAATAACACGTAAGATTATAACAAAAAATTTAACTATAGTGCAGTTAAAAAGATACATTGAATCTATATATTTAATAATGTTATGCTTATCGATTTATTCAGTTGTTAGTATCATATCTTTTTGTTGAATTTTCATAATGTTATCTGCAAATCAAATTGCCAAACAAAGCCAGTAACTAATATTTGATTTTAATTATATCTGTTTCTATATTTTTAGAACAACAACTAATAATAAATAAAATTATTTTTTATAATTAAAAATGATGTCATCTTTACTCTGCCATGTAACGTACCGACTCGACTCGTTCTACGGCCCGGAACCGTTTCCCGTTCCGACCCGACTCCGAAATAACCGATGTCACAAAATTCGTACGGCCGCATATTTCTCATATTTTCACAGAAATAGATAACATTAAAGTATACATTTTTTTTTCTTTCTTCGTTCTTATTCTCCTTTTACGTTCCCCCCAAATTCTAGGGTTTTTACTCCATCCGGAGGTGCGATTCGGTACGATTCCGCTAGTTCTAGTAGTCCTAATTCGTCGCCGTCTTAAGTGGTTACGGCGAGGCGGGCTCCGGCGCCGGCGACCATGAGGGCGGCCTCCAGGTGCCTCGGCGCCCGCAGAGTGCTACAATGGGGAGGAGAGCTCGGGGAAGGACGATTGGGGCGGTATCTTGTCTGCGCTCGCACCTTCGATGCCAGAGCTTGCAGGAGCTTTGGGGATGACCGAGTTAAAAGTGAGTATGGGTCGTCAAAGAGCCCGAACGCCTTCATTCGCGGAGGATTTCCGCTTACAAGTGATTTTGGATTCGGTTTGGTGACGAAAGGAAGCGCCTTTAATAGGTGGAGGTCGTTCTTGGTGGATTCTTCGCCGCCCATGGGCGGTAGGCCTTCAAGAGACTTGGTATCAGTTGACTTACGTTATTGTTCTTCTATTTTTTAGCTACTTAAGAAGCCTTTTAGTTGCCGGTATTTCTCCATTCAATTGTGTTATCTGAAGTGTCCACGGACAAGTAGATTTTAGTAGTGTTGCTTTTGTAATTTGGACAAATCTCAACTGCAATCAAGTAGGATTAACTAGTCTGGACTTAGGTGAACCAGCAAGCAGCAACTTCTTGGAGCTATAGTGAAATCCATCTAGGGACGAGCGAATGCTTGTATCTGTACTAATGGTAACGAAAGTTAAAATAATTTCACATTTTAATCGCTCTTCATTATTCTCTCTATTTGGTAATGAAAAAAATGATGACTTAAAATGTAAATAGGATGAAGCTTTGACAATTCACACTTTGTTGACTCATTTCACGGATAATGAGCTAATGATTAACCACCTGGAGAGATAATTTGAAGACAAAGCTGACCACATGATAAGCAAACCAGCAAATGATATATAGGTGAGTGACCATGGTAGCAGTTGCAGTGGTAAAATTTTGAGTTGGGTTATTAGCACATTTGAGGACTACTTGACCTATGATATACTTATTTTATTTTGACATTTGATGGTCTTTTTAGTGGCTCTAATCCGAACTTTGTTTAATATTCATAAGTTATCAACTCACGTTATCCAATACAAGCTTGGTGATATGGAAATACATTTTCCACATTGCAGGGGTCTTTACTGAAGGTTCATGTTTCATTTTCAACATCGTCTGGTAATGTGGCAGCTACAAAACCAGTAAATGGAGCTGGAGGCAAGAAACTAAATGATATTGTTAATAAAGGTGTAAAAAATGAGCAGGTTGCAGATACACGAATCCTTCTTACTCTTGCAAAGTACCTGTGGTTGAAGGACAACTTTGAGTTCCGTTTAAGGGTGTTGCTATCATTAGGTCTTCTTGTCGGA
Organism: Pontederia paniculata; assembly: GCA_001647135.1. Taxonomy (NCBI): domain Eukaryota; kingdom Viridiplantae; phylum Streptophyta; class Magnoliopsida; order Commelinales; family Pontederiaceae; genus Pontederia; species Pontederia paniculata. Next base: position 36,555 of record LTAE01001137.1, on the reverse strand, counting down.
GCAAAGGTAACATATGTGAACACTGTAGCACTTTATTGACTTTATTTATTTTTTCATTGTTTGTTTTTAGGCCTTGTTGCATTTGAAGATTGGTAGAAATGCACTAATGATTCATTTGTCCATCATCACTCCTGCCATCATTTCCAGTATGGCTTTCTTATGAAACTAATGAAACTGAAATCATGCTCCGTGAGAAAAATGAAATCATGCTATCTGAATGTTCTATTTTATTCATTTGAATTACCGATAGTAATAAAATCTTCATAAAAATATAGTAATATGGATTCTCTTTTTTTATGAATTTTATGGGTAAGATGTGATTTCCTCTCTCTCCCTTCTTCCCTTTAGCCTTATCTATCTCTTCATGCACACATTTTCACTGTATATATTTGAGGATAACCCTTCGAGCCGCAATCAGGTTGATTCATTTATGATTTATACAGCAGTTAGAGTTGTGATCCAATCGCATAGGTCCCCAAACCCAGCATTTCTTGACTAGCTCCTTGTTCATGTGCCACTGCCTACCCTATATACTCGTACACTGTTCTTGTATTCTCAAAGATGTACATACAGGAATATAACGCATACCTATGCGTTCATATATTGTAAGTGTTTATGTCTCAAAAAAATTTTGTAAGTGTTTATGGAAAAACATATCTATTGTGAGATTGATAAGATACCATGTGTATTAGTTAAAAAAATAGTGGGCTTATTAAGAGATTAGTGGGCAGTTATATTCATGTTCTCCATTATTAGTTATATTACATAGTTGTAGTGACTAACTCTTCATGTTATAAATACATGCTGGTTCATAGCTTTATAGCCTTTTAAGAAGTTTATTATTAATCTTGTTATTGGAGTTTGGTGCACTCCATACGGACTATCTAGATTTGTTCTCTCGAACTGACAAGTTATTAATTATAACTATGTTTAAGATGCTTGCACTTTACTACTAATAACATCTATCTTATTTTTATTTTAATAGCCATAATTTCGGTCTTTAAAATGTAACAACCTTTTTCTAGACCATCCCTGCATCTTTTTTTTTTGAAAAAGGAAAGGATGACTATACGACTTGATAGTCATCCACTTCCATCCCTGCATCTTTGAGTCTCAACAGACAGTCTATAGGGCAGAAGGATTGTCCTTTGACTGTTACTTGATATTCTTTTTCTTTTTCTAATAAAAAAATGCTCCTCTTATTCATCTAATGTTTGAATTATGAATTAAAAACAGGTGATAAATGTTCAAGTGCCTTTCTTATTCAAGCTTGCGGTGGATTGGCTTTCAGCAGCAACTGGTTCTGCTAATGCAATGGCATCATTTACAGAAAAAAATGCCATGCTTTTGGCTCTATTTGTGAGCCCAGTAGCTGTTCTGGTTGGTTATGGTGTAGCACGTGCTGGGGCATCTGCTTGCAATGGTATTTGTTGTGATATTTCTTCGCAACTTGCTTTGAATCTGTCTTGAAAGCTATGCTTATATAAAATATGTTTTCTTATCCATGAAGTATTCATGTCTCCATCATGGATTTTTATGTTGAACACATCTATGCTATGAGTTACTCGATCTTGTATGTGCAATTATTTTTGGCAGAATTGCGGAGTGCTGTATTTTCCAAGGTAGCACAGAGAGCCATCCGCACAGTTTCTCGGAAGGTAAGACCTTTACCTCTTCCACTTTTAGTGTAGTATTATGTAACTTTTGTATTGTTAAATGTTCATCAAAGTCACTTGCTGTTCTTTTTCTTAGTTCTTGTTGTTTCTTGGTCAGTAGTTCTGAGATCCTTATCATCTCTTATTATCATTTTGTGTAGTAAATCAAAATATGAGAAAGGGCATTTTATGAAGATTTTGTTGTCTGGTACAAAGATGCCTTTCTTTTATGCATACATTTTGTTCAAATTAGATTGCTCCTGAGCGATCAAGTAACATGCTTTTGAGATCATCTTTTTTGGTTGTCAAATGTCAACGTTAAAAACCAGACTGGAGGTCAGGTGATGTGATAGCAATGAGGCTCTTCAAGCAAGGATTTAGGAATTATTTTGCTATAGGTTAGTTGGTGGTTTCTACGATCTGTGCATCTTAGATAAATTATGTTGTTCAGTAAAACTGATAGTGCATCTTTCTGGAGTTGAAACTACGATAACCATCTTGAGTGGAGTGATTTCATGGCTATCCAGTTAGGGTTTCACCAAGAACATTAAATCTCATTTGTGGCATTATGCACGAATCCTCTGTTATCCTCTTTTTTGACAGGGGTGCTAGAGTGCTTTTAATATGTGTCGTTTGAGGGATTGTGGATTATCTTATAGCAGAAATGACATTTTAGAAAGAAGTACTTTATGTTTGTGTATTACTTTGATTCACTTTGCAGGAAAAGAGGATGAAAGCAAAAAACACGAAGCCCGTCTGAGTGATGAATATGAAACATAATATGCACTAGTGCACTGTGGTTAAGCATGCACTTATAACCAAATATACTATGCCACAATTTCAAGTGAAGAACTAATGCTATAAATACATACTCTAAATCTTGATTTTATTGATGCGGAGTTGATTTTCATGGTTATTCCTATTTCAGACATCTTCTTTGGTTGTTGCACTTTAACCAAGTGAGACCTTTATCACTTGAGTTGATACAAAATTATATCTTATTGACTGTTAAATTCATTTTTTTGTGCAGGTATTTTCACATCTGCATGATCTTGATATTCGTTATCATTTAAGGTACTGTTTAGAAAAATAGAACATACTCATCATGAGATCCTAAATTTGATTATATGATCTTTATTGTGGTTTATTTACTATTGAATGTAGACTTTTTTTTAAAGAAAGAATGTAGACCTATATTGAGTTTAATATGAATTATGTGATAATTTCCAAATTTACACCTTCAAAAAGTTTTTCCAAATTTATATACTACAACAGTTAAATTAATCTTGTGTTGATAAACAAAATATACAAATTGTGTAATCTGTTTGTGCTGCTAAGCACAAACTATGTAACATACTGGCTTGAGAGGCATATACCAGTACTGTTGTCTGGCAGACAAATATCCTCGAGTAATATGCTTCTCAGAAAATTTTGGGCTGATGAAGATCATTTTGGACTCAGAATGATGTCAAATTGGGTAGCATTTTGAGACTGTCATAGTTTCTCACTCGCATGCGGTGATCACAGTTTTAGGACCTGAGCTTCCTTTCGGCCATGCTCATCATTGAACTGAAAATCTGTATTCTAAAATTTGTGGGCACCTTTCTATGGCTTATATTTATGGTACAAATCAGTGAACTGATAATGAGTATTTTGCTGTTGACTGGCTGCTTTCATTAGGCATGACTTCTTGGTATTTGAGATGCTGGGTCAAAAGCAAGAAAAGATCCATATTAGTTTTACCATTTCTACACGAACTTCCAGGACAAGATAATCTACATTGACACCAAAGTCGTCTTTCTTTGTGATGGCAAGAACATCAACCCAAGCTGAAATAGCCAGTTTTGCACTTCATATCACCAAACTTTTGATTTTCACAGTGTATTATCTATCTTACTCCATCCAGCTACTGAAAATGTGAGGTTCTTCTCTCAAATATGCAATAAAGTATGGCTACAGAGGAACCGTACCATTTTCAAGGGGGAGAGGTGTTACATTGAGAATATTGTACACCATGTGTCTTTTTTGAGTAGTGAGTGGGGCTTCGGGTAGGTTTTTTCTATGGGTGGCTGCACCCCCGAACCCACTTTTTGTCGTTTTTAATCACCTGTAAATCCTATTTTTAATATATATGTGGATGACTACAAAAAGGTAGCCATCCTTCTCTTTCTTAAAAAAAATGCAATAAAATACCTTGGGAAGGGATACTCTTCCCTTTTCAAGCCATTAACTTTTCTTGTGCTTCATCATCTCGTTGTTTTTATGATATCTATTTGAGTACCTATGTTATCTAGAATTTTCCTCTGTATTATGTTGAAGCAGAAAGTATCTTCCATTATGGTTTTCTAATAAACCATGCTTATTACTGAAAATGTGGAGCAGTGAACTATTTGCTCAATCCTCCTTACTTTATCAGTTAGTTATTTCAATTGTGTTGTATGATTTATTTTCAGCCGTGAAACCGGTGCTTTGAATCGCATAATTGATAGAGGTAGTCGTGCAATAAGCTTTATTCTCTCGTCGATGGTGTTCAATGTTGCACCAACAATTTTAGAGGTACAAATTATTGGCTCTTTGACATCTATAATGCTTGCTGAAATTATTACTGCTAAGTTTATAACTTGTGGCGTATAGTATTGGTGGATTATTTTTCTTTGCTGGAATTTACTTGTATTATTGACTTATTTTCTTTACTCAGATTGCCATGGTATCTGGTATTCTTGCATACAACTTTGGTGCTACTTTTGGTTGGATCACATCACTTTCTGTGTCTGCATATATTGCTTTTACCTTGGTCGTCACACAGGTAAGACTGTGATTATAATATTTAGATAATTTATTTATGGTTGTTTTTGTTATTTGTTTTCTTGCTATGGTCATATCTTTATTAGAACAGATTCTCGTATAACAGTTAGAATAGGAAGCTTTTTTTCCCTTTTTGAAGAGGGAAGGATGATTTCATAATTCAAGCAGACATCAAGTTTGTATTAAAATCTATAAAATCCACATGCATGTAATGAAAAAGAGAAGGAAAACAACAGATTAGCATGGTGAAAACAGCAAGAGCCTCCTACTGCGCCCCCGGCATCGCCCGAGGATGTGCCCTAATAGAAAAGGGAAGGAGAAAAATGGAGACATATCTAACAAAAAAAACCACAAACTCATCTCAACACTATAAAAAAGGATTGTGGTGTACAATATTCTCAATATAACATAACTCTTCTCCAAAAATAGCATGGTTGTCTTGCAACACTATAGCCTTCAAGATCACCGGTGGAAAGGATGCTCACCTGCTAGATAAGGGCTCCCCTTCATGCCACTAGCTCTATAAGAACTCTAAAAAGTCTCCATAGTGGGAGGGTTGATTTCTGGTTAGCTCACGGAACTCCAAACCTCCTCGATGAGGGAACAAACAAAATATAGATGGGTTACATCCTCTGCTGTCGACCTACGTGATGCACACAAGGTATCAGAACTTGAGGTCGATCAGGCTTTATATGTTCTGGTGAAAACCCTATGACCCATGTCACCCATCAATAGCTAGATGAATATTTGGAGGTGATAAGGCCTGTGAAGAACTGCCTCACAATTGGAATCACCGTAGTCATTTCGTGCTAGAAGGACGAGACTCCCTGAATGAAACATGGTCGAGAGTAGCTAAAAAAGAATGAAAGAAAGATAAAGAACTAAATGCTGATCTTTGAATAGGATAAAAGAAAGAACCATCTAAAAAAAAAAAGCAAATAAAGTACACTATTTATAGACATGCAGCTTGCATTTAAATAAAAGAAAGTGCAGCCTTTTCTTTGATTATTGAAGAAAGAATATTGGGTGTGACTGGTAACCCAGCGCAACATGTTTTCTGGAGGAGCTTCATGGGAGTAGCACAGGCAACTTGGCCTTGGTTACCACTCCAACACCATTTTCCATTTGGTTTATTGTACATTGAGAATATTCTATGCTGCATTTCCTTTTTTTGTTTCCCGAGTGCGAGATGTAAGCATACTTTTTTTGGGTGATTTCCCGCTGTTATTTTTGGCTTTTCCTATACACACACGTACATTTCCAATTTTCTCTTGTAATGATAGTGGATGGTTATCCAAGCCGTAACCATCCTTTCCTATCTCAGGAAAATATCACATTTAGTTTAGTTTGAGTTTGGAGTGAGTGCACATGGGTCGTACTTGTTGTTATGATGCTCCTTTTGTATTCTATACACCCTTGTACATGTTTTTTTTAGTAATTTAGTTTCCTAGTCACCCTTTCCCCTTGTCAAACAAAAAAGAGAAAAGAAGATATATGCATCACCACACACTGCCCTGTTCAGATTCCAGTCAACTATGACATCGTAATTCCCAGTCTAATTGTTAACGTAAAACAAATGGAGAATCTAGTTTCAAACAAAATTATACTCTAATTCTGGTGATCTAGGAAGATCGTGTTCTAATATCCATATTGTTTGATATTCACTAAAAAATACAATCAAACTTCGACAATGCTTAGTTCCACAATAGTCATCAGACAACCAATCTTGTATCCTCTAGGTTTCCAATCTGGCTTGCCATGGTGTTGTATTTCTAATTATACAGAGTAGTTCTAGCCTTCTGCAGATAATCCTTGTTTTCTGATTTCTTCCTCAGAAATTAGGCCAACATTTTAATTCTTTTTATTTTAATGTCCATGGGTTTTTTTCCTTCTGAAAATGTTTTTTTTGCTTTTGTTTATTTTTAGTGGCGAACTAAGATTAGGCAAGCTATGAACAAAGCAGACAATGATGCAAGTACAAAAGCGATTGACTCATTGCTGAACTATGAGGTCATATTATAGATTTTTCATCCCTTTTCTGTTGTTTTTTTTTTCATTTATGTATATTTCTAAAATATTTCTTGATTTCCAGACTGTCAAATATTTCAACAATGAAGCATTTGAGGTTGCAAAATATGACACATATTTGAAAAGTAAGTAGTGATCTTTGACTCCTATTGAATGATACATGAAATCAGGAAATTTCTTGATTTTCCAGTGGAAAAAAAATGTAAAGTTGGCTTCAAAGAGTTCATTGTTTATGCACTGCTCTGCACCGTGATGACCTATGCAACTTTCAGCATGTTGCAAAACAAGAATATAAAATAAGATGGAAACATAAAGAACAGGAATGCCTTGGAAAGAGTAAGAGATGACACTTCTTAGACATAGTAAAAAAAAGGGCAAAGAATCTAAGTGTTCTATTATTTAAATAAAAAAATGAACTAACAGAAGTCTATCGGTTAACAAGAAACCAGAACAGAGCTGATGGAGTCTTGAATCCACTTTAGGGAAAATATGCTATTAGCAAATATTATAAATCAAGTCTAGGCTTCAAAGGAACAATACAAGAGTATTTATAGGATTCTAAACACCCCATATATCAAATAGTATGGAAACCTAAATAAAAGGAAATATAATAAAAGGTAACCTACTCTAAGGAAAACTTCTAATACAAGGAAAACCAATAAAAAGAAACTAAACTAATCAAAAGGCCTAACTAAATGGCTCATGATAAAGGTCCATAACTAAGGACTAATGCTCATAGGGCATAAGGCCCATAATAGTATTCTTGTTCTACATCAATTCTCCCTGACTGAGAAAAACTCGACTCTGACGAGTTGTAAGGCGGTATAGATGATGGAGAACAACATCAAGATGATAGAAGTCAGCTTCATAAAATTCAAATATTTGCAGATGGTGAATGATCAACCCAACGAGCATAAAGAAGTTGTCGATGTTGAGGTGAGAACTCTGAAATCTTTTGAATCAACGGACCAACAAAGCACTTGTTATCATTAAAAACACCAGTAGATATAAGAGGAACTCAAAGGGATCATAGTATGAATGAAAATCTTCAACATTGAACACTCAAGTAATGCCATAATCAAGTGGCAAATCAAGTAAATAAGTATTGGGTTTTTGTCTACGAAAAATATGCAAAGTAGTGGTGGTTCACTCATAAACTCATTGAAAGTAATAGGAGAATAAAGTTCAGGATGCGTACGAACCATCACATATGCCTTCAAAGGCATGTCAACAAATCTGTTATGTTCATCAAAAGAAAGCTTATAGTCATTTTTAGAAAATGTTAATTGTCCATGAATCTCTTTTTGAATATAAAAAATATGAGGAGTAGAAGATTGAGCAATCGTAGAAAGGTCAGCAATTAGTTGAATAGGATTATCATAAGTGCAAATTTGATAACTAGATTGATTATGTATATCATGATGATGAGGATTAATAGACAAAGGCTCATCAATGTTCAAAAGTCCTAACAACGGATCAACCTCATCAAGTTCATCATTTGATTCTAAAAGAGAAAGATCATTGGGATCCAAAATTAAAGACTTAAAATGAAGTATCAAAGGACTTCGAAAATATAGGCTCGATGGAAGGAGTATCAACAGAAGTTGACTTGGCAAGACAAAAGGCTAGAGGATCAAAATGATCATTGAAAGATGGCTCATCGAAGTTTGTCAAACGAAAGGTATCGTCATAAGAATCAGGTGAAGCATGTGAAGGAGCAGCAACTGCCTCTGAGTCAACGACAGGATATTGGGGAACAACTTTCAAACCAGACCGTGATAGAGTAACAAAAGGAAAATGATTCGACGTCATGTGTGAAATTGAAGAGTTAGGTAAAACATAATTAGAATGACTATTTAGGTACAACTCAATATGAAGAGCTTCATAATATGCATCATCTAAGAATTCGTATTCATGATGTCGCATTTCACGTCTAATTTCTTAGCGAAGGGAATTAATAAAACATGAAACAACAACCCATTCAAGATGTTTTTTATGACAATGCTTTCTAGTTTTCCTAAAGATTTTCATGTATTCTTGGACGATCAAAGAACCTTGTTGTAAATTTAACCAATCATCTTGTGATCGAATACGAGCATATTGTTTTTTGAAGATATGTTTCATTTCAGACCACAAACAAATAGGAGGAAAGCCTTGGTGTTTCCTGTCGCGTTGAACATTGCGCCAATAACATTTTGCAGAACCTTCAAGTTTCATTTTGGCGAGATGAATACAATGTTCATCGGACATATCATATTGATAAAAAGAAACTTCTAACTTATTTAGCCAATTAAGGAACATCGTCGAACTAAGTGTTCCATCAAAGGATGGTGTCTCCAATATTTCTCGAGGAACATCAACTTGTGGCAGATGATGATCATGAAAAAGGGAACCGTGTGAATGTGAACCATGCCGAGGAGGGTGACGTGGAGGATCATACGGTGAAGAACCTTGAGCTAA
>LTAE01001137.1:0-27573 GCA_001647135.1 Pontederia paniculata | reverse complement strand
TGATCATGAAAAAGGGAACCGTGTGAATGTGAACCATGCCGAGGAGGGTGACGTGGAGGATCATACGGTGAAGAACCTTGAGCTAAGTTGAAGTCATAATTCATGTGTGATGGTTTAGTAGTTCCCTTATAATTTTCGAATGAATGATGCTTATGTGTGAGGTCATTTATTTTACGCCCAAGGATATCAACTTGATGGGCTAGATTTTGAATGGTCTCGAAGGTATAAAAAAGAAGTGAATTAAAAGGAGTTTGACAACTAGTATCAAGTTGAGAATTATGACTAACATGAGAACCAAGACTATTGCTCGATATATTTAATATCAAAATGAGAGATTCAAACAGTTAACACGAACTAATAATAAAATAAGCACTAAATATGATGAGCAAGCAAAATCTGATGCAATTTAATGCAATGTGGTAATACGTATTCGAGAACAGTGAAGTGAAACTCGCAGGAAAAAAAGGCTCAATAATATGTGGAGTTAACGCACAATCCTATGAACCCGTTACTAATGTACTAAATATTTCACGGTTTCAGCAAGCAAAGTGAGCAATGAAGAAAGAAATTACCCAATCTGAGGAAAGTGTATTCTTCTAGAAGCAAGAAGAGCATAGAGCAGCAACGATAGCTCTATGCCGACTACTGATAACCACCGTTCAGATTTTGTGATGTCAAATACGATGAAGACAATGAGATTGAGCCAAATCGGTGGCAGTAATATGAAACTTTACAGAGGACCCGAGAGAACTTTCCAGCAATGTTGCAGGTGAACTTGCGCAAAGGCAGCAGTAGACAAGAACTCAGCAGCAGCTAACAAGTTATTTCGGTGGTAGACCGAGGTGACAAAGTGTGCTGTCCGTTTGATGTGACAGCTCGAATAGAGGCGACGGGTTACAGTACAGTTGCTGGATGCTCTAACGGTGAGTCCAGCGGGCAGCAGCGTTGGCAGCAAGGCGGAGACAACGGCAGTGACAGGGCAGCAGAGAGGCAGCAGCGGCAAGGCGTTGAGTTGCTGTGCAACGTCGCCGCTGCAGTGAAGACTGCAGCCTACCTGCGAAGGCGACCAACACGAGCAGCTGCTGGAGAGGATGATGCAAATTTGTTGTTGCATTTGCAGCAGGTAACTCTCCGGGCAATAGAGCATGTCGTGGTTGCAGGGGCAGCAGTACAGGTGGTGGCGAAGTCTGCAGCAGAGAGCTGACTGCGGCAGTAGCACCAGGCGTTGATGGTGGCAGACGAGTTGCATAGAGGATGGAATTCTTGTGGTGAAGCAGTAGCAACAGGACAAGGCAGCAGCGCGGGAGGTGCGTCAGCGACAGCGGATGTATCTCAGCACCGACGGCAGCTGTTGAAGAGGGGATGAAAGAGGAGCGTTATTGTAGCACATACTGTAGCAGTTACTGTAGCGCCGAGGGTGATGGAGGAAAATTAGGATTTGAAGAGGTCAACAAGATCTTAACCGTGTGATGATGATCAAACGATTAATTTGCTCTGATACCAATTGATGGAACTTGAATCCGCTTTAGGGAAAATATGCTATTAGCAAATATTATAAATCAAGTCTAGGTTTCAAAAGGAACCATACAATAGTATTTATAGGTTTCTAAACACCCCATATATCAAATAGTATGGAAACCTAAATAAAAGGAATATAATAAAAGGTAACCTACTATAAGGAAAACTCCTAATAAAAGGAAAACCAATAAAAAGAAACTAAACTAATCAAAAGACCTAACTAAATGGCTTATGATAAAGGCCCATAATTAAAGACTAATGCCCATAGGGCATAAGGCCCATAATAGTATTCTTGTTCTACATCAAGAGCAGAAACAAAATGAAAGTGCGCGAAAAATGTAAGTAAATCAATTCCAAGCTGGTTAGAGAATCGGTCAATGGGGAAATAAACTTGAAACTTAAAATGAAGTAGGCAGGCTACAAATTTTGGAAAATCAGGAAATTCAGGTATCCCAGGTTCAAGAAAGGTAACACTAATTGTTTAGGCATTTATTGCTAACAATCTCAAAAATCTTCTGCTGTATCTCACTTTTACAATTCACGGGATTTATGTTTTTTTTTTACATACAAGCTGATTTGTTGGGTTGATTTATTCTCAGAATATGAGGAGGCTGCACTGAAAACTCAGACTAGTCTTGCTTTCCTGAACTTTGGCCAGAATGTTATATTTAGTACATCCCTCGCAGCAGCAATGGTCTTATGCTCATATGGGATTATGTCTTCTGCGATGACAGTTGGTGATTTGGTAACTTCTCTTCTCCTGTTACACAGTTTTTCTATAACTTAGATGCAGATATATAGACAAAAGGACTTGTGATTGATGTATTTGGCGGAAAATGGTTCATCACAGCGAATAACAGTCTCTTGAAGTCTATTAATTGCGACTGATATTGAAGTAGACATTTCCTTTAGTAAACTCTATATTATAATAATACAGAATCTGCCCAATTGACAGAATAGTTCTGTCTTTGTATGTCATGTCTTCTTTCTTTAGCACATTGGAAGTTTCAAATCTTTGAAAAATTCTAGGGGTCTAGAAAAGATATAGCATGTGATATGAAAATTCCAACGATTGAACAGTAATATTAGATTGCAGGGTTATTCATCACATGCATAATTTTCTCCTGAGATTGATTATGCTTGCAAGTTTATTCTTCTTGATGTGCTTTCTTCTTATACTTATTGCAGTAGCTCATAACATGTTATTTATCCTCCATCTTGCTGTTTAATAAAGAAATGTTGTTGTATTTAAAAAACCATCATTTGCTCAGCGAAGTTTCTATTGGAATATCCTTTCTAAAGTGTCTTATTTGACTATTGGTTTGCTGTTTTGAATTTTTGTTGCAATGCTTCAGGTTATGGTCAATGGGCTTCTGTTTCAGCTTTCTTTACCACTGAATTTTCTTGGAAGTGCATACCGTGAAACGAGGCAGAGTCTTATTGATATGAAGTCAATGTTTCAATTGCTTGAGGTACGCTTGTTGGTTATTATTCCAAAGTTTTTTTTTCATTTTTTTTTATTTTTTTTCCAAATTCATAACACACTGTAAGGTAATAGCATCATTTTTATTATGCCTGCATTCAATCATTCTTTTAACCTTTAAAAAACCATTATGTTGAGTAGGTCTTCTGCAATTCTTTCATTTTTTTTTTTTGCATTTCCATCTTGAACCGACTATGATGATGCAGAACCTGAATGTTTGCGGTACTTAATGTGATCTTGATTCTTATAGTTTGGTATAGCAAGATGGTGAATAACTTAGCTGTATGCATATCACTGCTCCATAATTATATGTTGGACAAAGTCCTTAAATGAGACTAGCAGAAATCTTTAATGTGACTATTACAAAGCAATATTTATGTCATCAATCTTCATTTATGTGTCGTTTTTGGGCAGTCATTTCTCTAGTTTTAGTTAAAAAAAAGTATTTCTCAGAGCCAACCTTATTACTATTTGCATCTATCCAAGCTTCTGCAGTTAACATAAGATTTCTTGTACTTGTCATTTTTCATTAATTTGAATATTTAAGAGTCTAGAAAAAGTTGTCCTGCTATTCTATCTTGTGAAAGATTGGGGGTTTCTAATGTATGCCGAATTCTTACTTCCTCTCTGAAAAGGAAAGTTAAATTCTTCTGTGCATATTGGCATTTTTCAGGAGAAGCCTGAAATCAAAGATGAACCCAATGTGAAGCCTTTACATTTGAGCGAGGGAACCATCAAATTCAATGATGTACATTTTGGGTAAAGGATAATCTGTATAGTGATATTCCTGATTGCATCTCAATTCTGGGATCTTTGGTGTTATGGTTTGTTTAGCACTGTGATCACTTTATTGATATGTTTGTATGTTAAGCATTGCAAATGTCATGGCTTCTATCAATCTTCCCGGGAATCCTCCATCTCTCCTATATTGATCAAAATATATTTTAACCTATGGAATTAAGGAACCATGGTACTATAGTTTGATGTAGAGTCTGATTCTCTGACCCTACTATTTCTGGATACAACTTCACGGTGCATCTCTTAGAAAATTTTAATGTGTATTATTCTTTTTTTCTCAAATTCCACAGATGTTGCCTTAAACCCTATAGCATTAATTTTTTTGGGTTATTCTGTTTTATGTATGATCCAAAGTCGGTCGAAAAATGACGACCAAGTATATAGGGGGTTCCTCTGATCCTCGTACATATGTGTGTTTATTGTTTGTTTCTTCTTTCAATTTTTTCTTTGTTCCCAACATATGATTATACGAGTGCAATATGGTTTTGGTGGGTAACAAATTTGTCTACCTTTCTATATCACACCTCTTGCAGGAAATGATATTCTTATATTGGATCGAGCACTTAAACCATTCAATTTTAGTTAATTAGTCTTGTACCTTTGGCAACTTGGTCAACTCTGGTGTACCCTTTAGAAATCCATATGGGTCAGTCCCTCTTTTTCTGTGAATACTACTTTGTAACCATTTTTCTTGGGTCCTAATGGAGACGTTATGGGGCTTCTGCATTACTGATGTCTTTGAACAAATTGTAGTATTTTATTGTTCCGAGTGACAATTTTTTGTCTTTTTTGGTTGTCAGTTTTCTTTACGTTTTTTTTTATTTCTTGTCGAAAAAACAATCACATAGTTTTTCGACAAGTATCTGTTTAATGTTTATTTAAGGAACTTTGCATATCTTTTGACGACTATCCCCTTTTCAGGTATCTTACAGAAAGAAAAATTCTTGATGGAATATCTTTCACTGTACCAGCAGGAAAAAGTGTGGCAATCGTTGGAACTAGTGGTGGAGGTAAGCATGCTTTATCCATGTTTCCTTCTTTCGATGGTGAGGTCTGTAATTTTTTTCTCACTTGTAGAATAATATATCATTTTCTTTATTGTTGTGATTCACAAAACCTGAAATAATATACAGTTATCCAAGCAACAAAAGTAAGATTGTGAAATTGACTTAATAATAGATTTGTTGATGAGGATTAAATCTAAGAACTATGAAAGAGGAGACTCTGTTCCTTGATTAAATCTAAGAACATTATATCATGCTTTATCCATGTTCTTTTCATTCAGCTGATGTTCTCTAGCGTTGAAGTCTAGATCTTCTAGATCAACTAATCAATTTAGGATTTTCTCAAGTTACGACTGAATGGTTTTCTCAGAGAGTAAATTGGATTTGTCGCCTTACAAAAAATTAAATCATTTTTCTTTGGAGTGATTTAGCAATAGACGGAAATAGTAACTTTAGCAATTTCTTGTCTTCATGTGCCCTATTTAGTGGAACTCAGCACCTTGCTGATGCTTTAGAATTCTTTGCACATATCTCTATGACAATGATGACCAAGTCATTTAATCTAAGATTCAAGGATGCAAAACAGTCAAGGCCATACAACTTTAAGGACCATCAAAAGGCCTTGTCTAATACTGGGTAATTCCTGGCTGGAAAAGCAATATGAATGTTCCAAGAACTATAATTTGTTGATAACGAAATCCTGGATGGTTAACATGAATCCAGCCTACGTGTAATGTCATATCAATTATTGGTAATGATATCCTGGATGGTTAACAACCCTGTTTTACCATCATTTTCCCTCTAAAAAAAGAACTATAATCTACATATCTTGAAGTTGGGTTTCAAATTAGTATCTATTTGTTTCGTCACACTTCTTTCTGTTTTTCCTCAACATGACTGAAGAATTCTGTTCTATCATCTCATAATTCCCCATCAGGATATCCACAGAAAAAAGAGCAAACACTAGGAAATAACTACTATGCTCATGCACGTCCATCTGAACCTTCACTTATGTTGAATGCTAATTTTTTTTTCAAGACATTTATGTTATATGTCCATATATTGAATAGTAATTTTTAGCTGACTCACATTTGAGTTTATGATCAAGTAACTAGGACTCTGCAAGTGTATGTTCTGTTGATCTAGTTCGGTGCAACTGATTTAGACGAGATGCTGTGATAGTGAATTCCGTTGGCTTATGCAATATAATAGCTAATCAAGTGCTTCAAGTGGACACTTGAAACTTATTGCTGAAATAGTTCCAACAATAGTAATTAATTGATAACTTGTATGATTAACTGAAAAAAATTGAAAGACTTTGCTGATATGTGCTAAATTTCACCTATTACAGCATGTCTTTTGTTCCTTCTATTTTGCAAACAAAGTTCAAATTTTGTTTATTTTGTTATTCGAGTATACATCATTATAGACTTATCATTTATAATATCATGTGTAGGCAAGTCCACAGTATTAAGACTCCTATACAGATTTTTCGATTGCGATTCTGGATCTGTAAGTTGCTTCCTTTGACTTCCAGTTTTTTAACATAGATATCCAATTAGTGGAATTGAACATTGCTATTTTCTAAGATATAACCACTTCAGCACAACTTGCAATCTATTAGTTACTTTTGTATGAGTATATGGTTATTATTAATCCTTTTCTACTCTGGAAAAGATTATTCTTTACTCTCGGTGCACTTTATATTTGAATTGTATACAAACATTAAGGTTATCATCACGCCGTCTTTTTATTTTGGTTTTTTGAACAAAGTTACGGATGCCTCACCTGTTCCTCTTACCTATTCCTTATGCATCGCATGTAATATTTCATCATTATGCTTGCAAAGAAAGTATATATGACTACTGCTATTTCTCACTGGTTGTTTCTGAATGAGAAACTGCATTGATTTTTATGAATATGAAGGTGAAAAGTTTCGTGTCTAAAGATTGCTAAAGTACGGATGTTCTTGAAAAAACTAAAATAATTCAAAAGCGCTTAATATTTTTTAAATTTCATCTTTATCCGTCCACCACCACCATTACCAATCCACTTTCATCTTTCTTTCACTCTTTCTCCATATGACCATGCCTCTCCTTTTGTCGCTTTTCTAGAGAACTCAAGAAAATATTTCTATAGAGGACTTTGACGGGGCACAATGATACCGGAAGCATGTTTTCATTACATGACGAGTGTTTTACTCTTTTGATTTATCTTTAATGGCCAGCCTCTTCAGGTCGTCCTGTGCCATTTACCTTGCTATGAAACCATAAGACTTTAGTTATTTACTATATCAAGTATTGGCTTTGGCCTTACTGTATAAGTATAAATTTTGTTAACATTTTGCTGTTAACAGATACAAATAGATGGTCAAGATATACGTGAAGTAACCTTGGAAAGTCTGCGGAAGAGCATCGGTGTTGTGCCACAAGATACTGTGAGTTCCATTGAGCACCCATAAAAAACATTGTAGTGCATGTTTATTACTTATGAATATTAGTTTTTACATATAGAAAAGTTCACAATGATATATATTATTGTGATCAAATATTCGTTCCAGTGGGAATTGATCATTGCAGGCCAAGATTTTTCTATATTTTGGTCTTAAGAATGAAGAGATG
Source organism: Pontederia paniculata (assembly GCA_001647135.1). NCBI lineage: Eukaryota > Viridiplantae > Streptophyta > Magnoliopsida > Commelinales > Pontederiaceae > Pontederia > Pontederia paniculata. The sequence continues at coordinate 20,149 of LTAE01001137.1, read as the reverse complement.
TTTCTATTAAGATGATTTCTATTCTCTTTGCAAAAAATAAATCTGTTCAAAACATGCTCTTCAGGTTTTATTTAATGATACAATATACCACAACATACAATATGGACGGTTATCAGCAACTGAAGAGGAGGTTAGTTGTTAGCTGTATACAGCAATTCTTCTTCTCAAATTGGTCACTGATAAGTTCTTGTATGTTTACACTGATAGATTTTCGATGCTGCTCGACGTGCAGCTGTTCATGAAACAATAATGAACTTCCCAGAGAAGTATTCAACTATTGTTGGAGAGAGAGGACTAAAGGTGAGCAGTCCTTTTTTATATCCTGTGGTTAATATTCTGACACATGAAGTAAAAATTTGTAATGTACCTTTAATTTAGTACGCATTATGATAAATTTGGTTCATTTTCCTAATATGATGCTTTTAGTTTGCTGTTTGTTCTCCTCTCAAAAAAGTTCATTGTTTGTTCGCTTTCATTTTGTTTTTTATTTTCTGGACAAAGAAAAATTGTAATTATAATTAAATTAGGAGAGAAATATTTATAGATACAGGTTGATCACTCTTTGCACAAGAGGTTTGAGGTGTATAATTGGTCATGAATTTGTGTTAATGAAGAAGAATAAGAAATTCCGCACAATCTTTTTGCGTCTTCAAGCAAGAAAACAGTTTCATAAAAACATAACACTAAACTCTGTGTAGAGGGGTTCGACGTCCTTGATTAGACAAAAGAAGCGAGCATTAATGTGTTACATAAACAGCTTGGTTGCAGATATGTTGGTGTGTCACAAATGAACTATAATTTGTAAATTTGACATTATAACTAAATATCAATTACCCTATATAATGTGATCCTTTTTATATAATATAATACAATCCTTTCAGTGCTATCTTTGATTTTTTAGATCCTTAGTTGGATTTAGTACTTGATTAGACAAAAGAAGCGAGCATTAATGTGTTACATAAACAGCTTGGTTGCAGATATGTTGGTGTGTCATAAATGAACTATAATTTGTAAATTTGGCATTATAACTAAATATCAATTACCCTATATAATGTGATCCTTTTTATATAATATAATACAATCCTTTCGGTGCTATCTTTTGATTTTTTAGATCCTTAGTTGGATTTAGTACTGAAAAACTGAAATGTTAATTTTGATTGCTCTTTTGTGCATATTATAGAACCTGTTCATTGTATGATGTCCTGGTATGTATGATATTGTATATTTTATTCTTCCCAAATCATATTGCATTCAACAAATTGTTTCCTTTTATTTACAGTTGAGTGGTGGAGAAAAACAACGGGTATCACTTGCTCGTGCATTTTTGAAGGCCCCTTCAATTCTGTAAGTATATTGATGTTTCCGTACAATCGTGTTTGGGATGAAATATTGTGCTTGCTTTTATGAATAGAACCAGCAGTTTTTTTTATCTGATGTCTACCATATAAAAAAGCTTGCTCTTGATGACAGTCTTGTCTAATATTTGGTCTGGTAATTTTCCAGATTTTCAGTGTAATTTATGAGCTTTCTCATTATAGGTTATGTGATGAAGCTACTAGTGCACTTGATAGCACAACGGAAGCTGAAATACTGAATGCACTGAAGACACTTGCAAATAATCGAACTTCCATCTTCATCGCTCATCGCCTTACTACTGCGATGCAATGTGATGAGGTATTCAACAGTTTTTTCATCTCTCGATTAGTACTACTTTATATGGAAAAAAGAAATTTGGAGCTGCTTTTATCTTTAATGTCAATCCTTGATAAGGACACATTAACTTTTCTGCCACTTATTAGCCTTAATCCATGAATGTTTGGTACTAAAGATTTTGATTTCCTTGTGAATCTCCATGGCCAAGTCAAACAAACCTGTGAATTCGTTCTCTTAACAGACAGTTGCATCATGGTTCTTTCTAGTTCTGTAAGATTCACTCAATAAGTTAGCTATTAATGGTTCCAAAGGCAGCCTTCTATACTGTATTTGAGAAGGGTTTTAATCAGACCAATCATTTTCTTTCTTTCTTTTATCAGTCTTGGGTATGCAACCCCTCTCTGTACTTGAATTGGGCTTTTGTTTCTGTCCAGTTTCTTTGCTTCTTTAAAGTTATATGTATTTAATAATTTTATGTGAGTACATTTAGGATGTGTTTGAAGTGTGCAGCGTTTGGCCTTCTAATGCAGCCTTGGATGAGAGGTTCATTTCTCATAAATTATGTTTCTTTGGGGTGATCTGACAATGCTTGTGATTTCTCAGATTGTTGTTTTGGAGAATGGAAAGGTGGTGGAGCAGGGACCCCATGAAATCCTGTTGTCGAAGGCTGGAAGATACGCACAATTATGGGCTCAACAGAATAATAATGATGTTTTAGATACGGCCATCAAACTTGAAGCTTGATTCTTGAAATTTCAGATTGTTGCTCAAAAGAATGCTTTGGCCGGTGGAACAAAATCCATCAGAAGATCAGTATTGTGAATCCACAGCTACGAGATCAAAGAACCGAGTAATAAAGTTGAAGCTTGATGCTTCCATGTGTTGTATATTATACAAAAAGAAGGAAACAGCTACACGAAATTCATTTAGGTTACATAATGTGAGCTCAATTTTGTTATTAGCAGATTGGACTGCAGCCCTCTTTTTAGGCCGTTCCAAGATGTGGCTGTGGCTGCTAAAACATTTTATTCTTTCTTGTGCTTTCTTTTTTACTTTATTGATAATTTATGTAATGTCATTTTACTTGTTGAAAGTTCGAAATATTATTTATACGAGATTAATAAAAAAGATATCATCTTGAAACATTACAATGTCATGAGTGTCTTCTGTCTAATGTTAAAATGTTCAAATCGTCCTTGTGCTGAAAGTAATTAATTTATTCTTCAAATTCTTGAATTCTATTTATTTTTTTCTATTTTGTGACAAGTTAGTAGTTTGGCAATGATATGCGATTAAAGTGTTACCCACACCAGGATGTTGGAGTGTTGTCAGAGATAATCTGTCAAGTTTGGCAGGGCAGCGGTCACACCAGACGCCCAATCGTTACCCTCCCAAACAGGGCCATTGAAAGAAAAGGAAGATAAAGATAATAACCGAGAGTTATATTCTATTTGTATTTAGATGAATTAAAAATGTAATGATTATAAATAGGTTCTAAGAATGTTTGAATAAAAAATGAGAACAAAAAATATAAAATATATTTTCGATAAAAATAAAATTTAAAATTATATTAAATAATATAAAATTAATATCATAAAGCAATATTTTTATAAAATATATCGGTTAAAAATATTAAATAATATAAAATTAAATCCTCACAAAATATTATTTTAATAATAATATTTTCATAAAAAAGATTTTTTTAAATAATTATTAATTATACTAATATTTTAATCTCACATTTAAATTAATAAAATATTATCATAAATAAATTTTAAAAATACTAATTAAAAAATATAATGAGATAATTAATAATTTATAATTATATTATTAAGTTAGTATTAACTATATGTAAAATTAAAAAGTAAAAAAAAGCAAAAAAAATGGTGGGTAAATAAAAAAAAGTTGGTGCTGCTGCTGAAGCAGGAACCGACAACAAGAACCCGGGGTCACGTTCATGTGTTGGGTTCCGCTCCTGGTTCCCCAAAACGTGTTTTCGCTTGGGCTGTGTTTGGCAAGTAGAACCGGGGTTCTACGGGTTCCAATGAATAGTTTGATTTGATAGATTAGTTCGAAGTGTGTTTGGATGAACTAAAATGTAATTATTACAAATAGATTCTAAAAATATTTGGATAAAAAATGAGAACAAAAAATATAAAATATATTTTAATGAAAATAAAATTTTGTTGAATTATAAAATTATATTAAATAATATAAAATTAATCGAACAAATTAACATTTCATAAAATATTTTTTTATAAAAATATCATTTAAAATTATTTGTCAATAATATAAAAATTTATCTCACGAATTACTATTTTTTTAAAAAAATATCTTTTTCTAAATATCGATTATTTTTAAAAAAATTAATTAATATAAGTTAAACTAACGAAATTATATTTTGACTAATAATATTTTCATAAAACAATTTTTAAATAAAAAGTATACTAATAAATAATTTGTATTATAAAATAAATACAATGTAATAAAATATTTTCTCAAAAAATAAATAATATAAAATTATTCTCATGAATAATATAATAAAGTAATTCATTTTATTTTTAATTAATACCACATATAAATTAATAAAATATTACCATAAAAATATAATAGGATAATTAATAATTGTATAGTTATATATTAAGTTAATATAAAAATTATCAGCTTTTATAAGTATATGATAATTAAAATTTGATTAAGAAAAAAAGAAGAATAAATAAAAAACGGCCAGAAAAAAAGCAACCAGCAAAAAAAAAGCATTAAGAGAAAAAAAAGAAAATAAAAAACGGCCAACAGAAAAAAAAAAAACAACTGCATTAAATGCTGCTCTTGAAGCAAGAACCGCCCTATTCTTACTTTTAGCAGGAATCGGGTGGTGGAACCCCAGTGACGTTAGACGAGGTTCCACCCTAGAGTTCTAGGTCTGGTTCCGCTAAACGTCACATCGTTTGGCGGAATCGGGTGAAACCTGTGCAGAACCCGCTCAGGTTCTGACCAGGTTTCCATTGCCAAACCCAGCCTTGGGCCCCGTTTGGGAATCCGAACCGGAGCCAGAACCAATGGGTTCTGGCTCTGGTTCCTATCCGGTTCCTCAAACGAGGTGACGTTTTGAGGAACCAAATAGGTTGGAATCCCGGGTCACGTGACCCGGGGTTCCAGCAGCCGGTTCCTGCTGCAACAGCAACGTACGTTGTTGTTGCAGTTTTTTTAATTTTTTTAAATTTTTTTACACGTTGTTTTTTTCTTTTTTTTTTAATTTTTTTACTGCTAATATTATATAATAATACTTTTAACTAATATTTTACTTATGCAAAATTTTATTAATATGCATGTTAAAATTATTTTATGAAATAATTATTATTTATTCATAAGATTAATTTTATATTATTTATTATTTATATTTTAAAATAGATTAATAGATACGTTTTACAAACGTTTTAAGAAATTATTAATTGGTGAGATTAATTTTATATTATTTATTAATTTTTTTAATTAATTATTATTTATTCATAAGATTAATTTTATATTATTTATTATTTATATTTTAAAATAGATTAATAGATACGTTTTACAAACGTTTTAAGAAATTATTAATTGGTGAGATTAATTTTATATTATTTATTAATTTTTTTAATAGTCTTAATTGTTATTATTAACAATTTTTTTTTGTAAATATTAATTAATTAATGAGACTAGTTTTATATTAATTATTAATTACTTTTAAAATAGTTTTAATCAATATTTTTAATATTTTTTATGAAAATATTAACTTGTAGAATTAATTTTATATTTTGTATTATTTTTTAATATATTTTAATAGTAAGAGTTTTAAAAATAATTACTTACTATAATTTTGTAAATCATTTAAGTTTATCTTTTATTAAAAATAAATTTTATATTTCCGATTCTCACTTTTCATCCAAACACCCATAGAACTTACTCTATTAGAACCAATCTATCAAATCAAACTATTCATTAGAACCCGAAGAACCCCAGTTCTACTTGCCAACTAGGGCCTTAAGGAACCAAGCTGGAACCAGAACCGGTTCTGGCTCCGGTTACAGTTACCAAACGGAGCCTTGTGAGCCAGTGGAACTCCAAATCAAGATTGTTAATCTGTCACTTTAAAAACCTTATGAACTTATTTGAGATTTATCATGATAAGATCGTAAAATAGATTAAATTTATGATCTTATGAACTAAATTAAAATTAATAACGATAAGATGTTCGATAAATGCATTATTGTCCATTTTACCCCCCACATAGTAGCAATATGGCAGGGCCATTTTATCATTATTGTCGACTAAAGATGCAAGAGTGCCAAATGCTACGTACCTCACTATCCAAAATTGCACTAGAAAATTCTTTTAGACGTATAATAAACAGTTTTTTTTTTGAAAATTTGTTCCGTGTTAGATTAATTACCAATAAGTACTGCAAATATTGCCCAAAAGCGACATCCAACACCAATTTACAGTTTCCTCAAAACTTTCATATACAGAATTCATCACGGGTCCTTCGAAGTCAATTGAGAATACACAAATTCAAACTTTTGACCTCTTTCCCTGCAAAAATTCAGGAAAAAAAAACATGAAATTTGCAACTAATCGATAATTTCCTATGTACATAAAAGAACTATATTGTACAAAGCGAGACATCATGTATACATTACGTTGTACATAGGCATATGCTCATCTATCCACATATTTCATATATGACCTTGTACTCTCAAGTTTCGACTGGTCATCTTTTTGACTAATTAAAAATCATCAGCTTTTTCTTGGTTACCGAATTTGTTAAATGAATAACCGAATTTGGTCAGCTGTTTGATTCACAATTCATTAAATATTTTTAATTTATCATGTAGTCTCCAAGCCTAATTCATAAGGAATAATTTAGTTTTGAGTCTCCTTAGAATATAAGAAGTTGGATTTTTTTTTTTAGTCCAGTATTTAATCTTTTGGGCGTTTGATAAAAAAATAAAAAATAAGACCATTATTCTTCAATCAAACGCCTCTAAGCATTCAATCCAAGAAATAGAATCAAGTAGAATCAAGTAGGGGTGGACATGAGCTGAGCCGAGCTAGGCCGATGCTTAAATAGGTCATGTCTGTTTAAAAATTTTAATAAACGAGCTAGACCAAAGAGGCAAAGACCTATAATAAACTTATAAATTAAGTTTGACCTAACTTGTTTATTAAATTTAAGAAGTCTGTACTAGCTTAATAGCTTATTAAATTATATTTATTAATTAATAAATATATATTAAATTATATTTATAAGATAAAAAAGAAAATAGTGTGCACTTTAACATTGTACATATCTAACACACTAAAATTAATAATAATTTTGAATAAAAGTAATTTATTGTACCTCTTTCGCATTATATTTAATTTTTTTGAATTAAAATTACTAAGCTTTATAATATATATTAATTATATAAGTTGGCCTTATAAGCTAACAAGCTAGGCTTAATATAGACTAGCCAAGCTTGTTTAAATAAAAAGATCAAATCTTAATTTTGAGCTTGACTTATTTATCTAGAAACACGAGTCGAGCAAGGTTCAAAATAAATCAAGTCACGAGCCGCTCACGAACGACGACTTATTTTCGGCCTTAGAATCAAGGTAATAGATATTAATGTATATCATTTTTTTCGATTTAGACCCATCTAATTCGATGTTTAAATAGGAGTAAAAAGAATAAATCCTGATCAATTGATGATTCTCTATTGACTTCCGTCGATTTTGAAAATCAATTCCTCTATTTAATTGTGTCAATCAAACTTAGTATCAATGTTTATTATTGCGCTCAATGCCTTGATCATCATTTCATTTTAAACATCTCCCGCGCAAACAGTTCTCTTCATTTGTTTAATCAGTGCCTAAAAATATGTATATTTTTTTCTCAGATAAATGAACATATATATATATATATATATATATATATATTAAAAATTAATAAACTATTGAGTCACATGCAACTCGAAGATAGGTTCTTTTACCTTAATTCTACTCCTAAAATCATGTAGACGGGTTGAGGGAGGTTTTTGGAGGGCCTTGGTCCCTTTCAAATTTTTAGATTGATAATATAAATATTACATATCTAATATAATAAATTGAAAAAAATAAAATATAACGTATTTATACATTTTAGCTCTCCTCAAATTTCATCCTAGGTCCAATACTACGGGGCGAGGTACTAGCGGCATGGCCCGAGACGAATTTCATAGGGCAAACCGAGATACGAGGATCTGAAAGCATGAAAGAAGTGCTTCTACCCCGCCTAGCTATCGTAATGCATCCCGATGCTATCCCTTGCTCTTTATCGATTGCTCACCGCCGTATGACCCGAACATCCAAAGGGGGGGCTGTGAAGTGAGTTGTTAGAGTTGCTATGATCTTACTCTGAATCATCTTGAGATTTCAGTTATTCATTTATTTGTATTGTCGTAAGGCTTTGTCATCAGGGAATAGAGAGCTGTGGTTATACTAGAGGAAATCGTCTAATTATCATTGCCAAGAAGAAGTAATGAAAACTTCTTGGACCGAATGTAATTTTTGTAGATTTTTTTACATTTTCGACATTACAGATTTTTTAGATTGTCAATTTGCATTAATCAATTTCTTTTTAGAAACATTTTTGACGTAACCCTACAACATTTGTTTTATCTTGCAGCAATTAGGAACATGTCATAATTAATCTTTTGTTGTGAAAGATCGATAGGTTGAAAGCTCAAAATGATTTCAGAGAATGGAATAACTTTTTTTTGTTTATTGTAATGCTAGTTGTTGTATTCATCTTTTCAGTCTCGTCCTTTTTCAAGAGTGTTTATTTCTATCTTTAAAAGTAGTTGTTTTAGAATATGTGGTTGTAAGTTGCTAGGAAACAAACGAGAAGCCTTTAATTCACAAATGAAAGTCGATGGCATTACTGATGTCATTGTACAATGAATATCTTCACTTGCATAGTTGTCTAGGATGTTAGGTTCTGATACTCTCGACTGGCAATGTTCTATTCAAATTTTATATTTTTTTTTGTATATTTTAGTTGAGTGTTGCTCCTCCTAAATTCTCCAACTAAAATATTTTTTAGAACATTTTAAATGTGAGTATTAGAAGGATGAAGCATTTTCCTTTAAAAACTTATTATAAAATACCTTTTTAAAAAATATCTTATCATGAAAATAAACATTAATGAGTTGAAAATAGGGGTAGATAATTATTTTATAATGCCATGAGTTATATTTTAATTCGATAAAAAATAATATCAAACATAAAATTATTATAATGTAACAATAAGATATTTTAAAATTTTAAAACATCCATACAGATCTTACGGCCATAAATATGTTGGACTTATACAAAGGTATGTTGGATTTATACAAAGGGTTATATATAACGTTCTCCCTTCAGTAAACTTTTGTGCAACATTATGTGAGTAACAAACATGGGTGCAGGTTGCAGCTCCATGCAGCTGGAAGCAATCTCAACCAGAACAAGGAAAATTTGCAACTATTCGAAGATGAAATGGTAAAAAGAAAATGTAATGAATAAGACATTTAATATAGATTTCTTATTTGATCAAGATATAAGGATGAATTAAGATCTTTAAATTTCTGCGAGACACATTTGGAAAAGAATTCAGGGACTGAACTGTACAAAATAAAAATGCACCACATAGGGCTCAGTACAATGTAATCATTTGGATATGAAAATCATATTTTCTCTTAAAAAAACTCAGCACAGACCAAGTTCTCAAGAGAAGTTGTTGCTCCATATAGAATATCTGTAATGACAATTAAAAGAGAAACAAAAGTCACCCTTAGGCAACAATTACAGTCCATCAAGAATGCTTGATATGTCAACCCACGACTGCATCTGTGTTGAGTGTCCCCTTGCATAGCTCAGTACAATATAAACATTGGGATATGAATTTTCTCCTCCTCAAAACTCTAGCACAGACCAAGTTATCAAGAGAAGTTGCTCCATATAGAATTTCTGTAACGAAAAAAAAGTTGCCCCAAGTAGCAACGTAAGCCCATGAATGCTTGATGAGTCAATCGATGACTGCCTGTATGTCATATTGTCTCCATCGTCTCCTTGCATGGGATCATGTAGCAGAAGACCTCACTATTCTTAAATGTACTCCAGATATCTGGATTTCATTTAAGTGAAGGATTTATTAGAGTTAGCACAGGAAAAAAAATAATCTATGTGTATTAAAAAGATTGTGTATGTGCAAAGTTTATAGGATGAAATAGTGCATGGGACTCGCAATTGATCAACTAAGGCCTGTTAAAGAAAGGGCTTCTATTTTAACAATTTTGTTACCCAGCACAAGCAAGGGAATTCCATTTAGTGATGGTTTCGTCGGCAGGTCATGCAAATCACTTTCAAAAATATTGTGACACAATCTCTATCACCAGGATCAGCCACATACCTGGCAATAACTAAATAGACTAAGTACCTTAAATTTGTTGGAAGCAAAGTCATCTAGTACATATCTTGGCTAAGATATGAAAGTTGGATGCAGTCAGTACACATTTTAAGTGTCCTGAACTCTAGTTTCCAGAAAATTCTTTAGTATCCTATCCTATTCCATTTTGATAGTTAATTCTTTTATGCTAAATATTTCATGCAGATTATGGTGTATATTAAGCAACTTCAAGTAAGTCCCATCTCTTGTTTCAAAATACAGTTCTGCAGTTTCCACAGTGACTTTATCTCATGTCTTATAATGTCAAATTGAGGCAAAAACATCTACTAGGAAAACTTCAAGTAAATGTTTTCATTCCATCCTTATATATAAATCAAATAGTTTGACTTGCCTACATAACACACTTTTAAGACAATGCAAGTAAAAGAAACAAAAAATTATTAATATCATTAACTTCAATAATACTCCTCGCTCACCTGACTTTGCATCTTTGTTAAATACCATCTAAGCTTCCATGTCAACACCCTGCATAGAAAATTAATATAAATGTCAGCGCATAAAATACAAAAAGAATAAGACGAAGAAAATAATTTAGCTTCAACAATGGACAAATTCTTTTATCATGCTTCATTGTTCACACTTACCACAACTCCTCTACTTAGATCCATTTTGTGGCAAATATTTCAGCATCAAATTTAATCCTTGCTATATTTTTTGGTTCACCCTTAGCCCTTACATGGCGACAATCATGTATAACAAGTTGTCAGTCATGTAGGCTGATAAAGGTTGCAGGAACTTCAGTACAATTTGGTTGACTAGCTTCCCCACTTCAATAACAACATTAAAAGCAGAAATTTTCATAACATCCTCTATAATTTGAACCCCAAATTGGAAATGTCTAATGGAAATTTCTTCTATTTTCCACGGATTAATTCCCCAAGACAATTTTTGTAGAGTAATAAAACCATTAGAAGTGAGTGCTTTATCACAAATCACATGTGTATTTGAATATCCTGCATTCATTATCCAACAATGGAGAACATATTCCTCCGGTAAATCTATCACCCCCTTTTTAGCCAATGACCATCTAGGTATTAAACTTCCCTTCAACGAAAAGTCGCCCTTCATCAAATTCTTATCATAAATCATGCATGCCTTTGAATATTTTGCATCTATTGTCCGACGATGAAGGACATATTCCTCGGGTAGAATCTATCACCCCAACTTCACGTGTCTCATGCATATAAATTTTGAAAATGAATCATTGAATTCTTTCCAACATGTCAAGTGCAAATTATATGATAAATGTGTGGAAAAAATTATGTTTAGCATTTTTCATTGCAACATCTTGATTGGTTATTATACAAATAGGATGCTTTGCATTCATGCAACCACTCAAACTGCCATAAAAATTGACTTCAATTATTGAAATAAAATTGTTTTGCTAGGAAAAAAAATATTAGCATAATAAGTTGAATCCCAAAATCTTTCTTCATTTTTTGGTGTTCCAGCTCAAAAAATTAACACATTCTCAAATTTTATCAACTGAATTCTTAAACTTTTTGATAATTCAAAATAAGAGCACAACATTGCATACGAAATAATGCACCTCCCAAAAAGAAAGAAGAAATAATCATATTGAAAATGGATGGAATTATGACATCATTAGTTGCACAATTATTAGCATACATAGTTTATACCTTTCTATCTAAATTCCAATCAAATAAGCACTCAAGAAAACATGTGAAAGGCCATCAGAATTATGACATCATTAGTTGCACAATTATTAGCATACATAGTTGATGCCTTTCTATCTAAATTCCAATCAAATAAGCACTCAAGAAAACATGTGAAAGTGAATTATGACATCATTAGTTGCACAATTATTAGCATACATAGTTTATACCTTTCTATCTAAATTCCAATCAAATAAGCACTCAAGAAAACATGTGAAAGGCCATCAGAATTATGACATCATTAGTTGCACAATTATTAGCATACATAGTTTATACCTTTCTATCTAAATTCCAATCAAATAAGCACTCAAGAAAACATGTGAAAGACCATCAGCATTATGTGATGTAGGCACCTAAAAGAAAAAAGAATTATACATGCTAAACTTAACAACTCCGAAGGATTATAAGCAATTTAAAAGTTTAAAACAATTAACTAATTACCTCACAAAATAGATGTTGCAAAGTCCAATGGCCATAAATAAAATGGTTGTTAGTCATAAAACATTTGTTTTGATTGTTTGATGCCCACATGTCACTAGTTAGAGCAATACGACTTGAATTCCAATCGAGAATGTTTGATGTCTTAGTCTTCTTAATTCTAAATGACTTCATGATGTCATTCTTCAGAGTATTACGTGCGACTACTTTGAACAAAGGTTGCATAGCACCACAAACTTTTTAAAGCCATAATGATCAATAATCGAAAAGGACAATCATATTTGCAAGTTCCTTTCTTGCAACATCTTAATTAAATGAATAATTTGTCAACAACAGATGTATCACCTCTATTGTCCGTAGAAGATGATTTGCCCAAAGTTTTGACTTTATTGCATTGGGCCTCTTTTTATATGAAGTTTGCAAATTCTAAACAAAATTGTTTTGTTCCATTTCTAGTATCATCAATAAGTTTCTGTTGATAATGCTTGCATATTACAAGAATTTTTTCTTCAATTAATATCATGTGAAAGTGATTTCATGCTTCAAAAGTTATGCACTAAAGAAAACATGTGAAAGACCATTAACATTATGCAGTGTAGGTAAGAAAAAGAAAAAGAACAATACATCCTAAACTTGACAAATTTGAAAGCATATAAGCAATGTAAATGTTTAAAACAATTAAATAATTACCTCACAAAACAAATGTTGCAAAGTCCAATGATCATCGATAAAATGGATTGTTAGACACAGAACATTTGTTTTAATTGCTTGATGTCCACATGTCAGTAGTTATAGCAATACGACTTGAACTCCACTCGAGAACGTTTGATGTCTTAGTCTCCTCAATCCTAAATGATTTCGTGACTTCATTCTTTATAGTATTACATGAGACCATTTTGAATAAAGGTTACATAGCACCACAAATCTTTATAATCTATAATGACCAACTATCGAAAAAGAATACTCATGAAGGACAATCATATTTACAAGTTTCTTTTTTGCGACATCTTGATTAAATGAATAATTTGCACATTGTATGACCGTTATCCACAAAAGTTGATTTGCCCAAAGTTTTTAGAGTTGATTGTATTGGGCCTCTTTTTGTATGAAATTTGCACATTCTTATGTGATTATGAAACTGTTTTGTTCCATTTCTATTATCACCAATAAGCTTCTTTTAGGGCTAGTTTAGTTTAGCGTAATTAGTTTTCCGGAATGTAAATGATTGTAAATGAAAATTTTGAGGTGATTTATATTTACAAGAGTTACTTTTCCTTTTTGGATAGATGTAAATGAAATTCTCATTATTTGAATAGATGTAAATAAAATTTTGGAAAGTGAATTCAATTATTTGGATAGATGTAAATGAAATTATGAAAATAAATTTAGTTGTTTGATTGAAATTCAAAATGTGATGCAAGTGAATTATGTAAAAAAAATTATTTTATTATTAAATTAAATATTTTAATGTACTAGTTTTTTATATAATTAAATATTCTATTACATTAATATTTTAGATTAATTTAATTTTAACCACTTACATTTATTTATATCATATTTTAATCTCATTTTAAAATTTTATGACATTTTGGGTTTATTCATTTTCTTTGTTTAATCATTTTAAATTTATCACAACTTTTTCAATAGAAAATAAATGATAACCTTAATTGTTGTAAAAATAAAATTAATCAAAATTAAAAAAACTATCTTTTTAAACAATTTAGTAGTTTAAAATCACGAAATAGTTAACATAATGAGGGAACACCTACATTGATGAATATAAAGAAAATGTCATCATATCTGAATAGTTAGAAGATCCAAATAGTCAACACATAAAAATAATACAACTTCATCAAGATACCATACAAAAATACTACTAGAAAGTTCAATGTCGTAGCAACAAATAACCTCCAATACTCGGTGGGTGAAGCGAAAACCTGTCTAACCATGAAACCCGAGATTCATAAGATCGACTAAGGAACATATGCCCCGGAACCTTGTTTAGCATAAGGAACTCGTAGGCATTCTCTAAAATGGACGGTGGAAAATCTTTCATCCCCATTACTGCAGCATATAAATTGTCGGAGAATAACCTAGAAGCCGAAACTCACAACGTTGCTCAAATATCTGTAAGGCCCTTAGCAATCTTCTCTACTGTGTCTAAACCTTCAACTTCCACAAAATTATTTCGGGTTCTCTTTGATCCGGACCTCCTAGTTCTCCCTGTCGAAGTAGATGGACCTTGAATAGGGCTTGCTTGTGAGGCATTCATATCATCAAGGCCAATCGAGAAGGGCAAGCCACGAGAAGCATTTTGTTGCTCCATTGGAACACATGTTGGTTCATCTATGCTTCTGGCAAAAGAGCCTGTCGCATAGTCATTATCGCATATCAATGTCATATCCTCATATTGATCTATTGGCTTGTTGATGAATGGCTCCGCTTTTGGGTGTGCCTACAACAAAAAGACAATAATAATTATAACAAGTAAAAAGACAACAATAATTATCCAAAATAAAAAAATCACCGGTACCTAAATGTAGGCTTGGTATTGTTCATCGCCCATAATTATTGTTTTTGTCGAGTCATCCAATGAAACTCCGCTTAAATTTTTAATTGTCTTTATAATTCTCCAACGGGCTTTGAGAGTCCTATAATGATTCAAGCAATTAGCTTCATTTATTGATGCATTAGGAAAATTCTCATTTGCGGCATTTGCATAAGTTGTAATTGCAGCCCCTTTGAATCCTTTGTCCACTTTTAGACCAACTTGCGCTTGTTCGGTCATAAAAATAATGAAAAATTGACTTTGAGTTTTTGACCACTTAAAGTTGATTGGTTTTTTTCCCTTTTCCATATTATATGTTGTTTTCAATTGAACCTGAGAAAGCATAAATATGTTAAAAAATTTACATTTAATGGAACAAAAAAGCCGAACAATTCATTTCACGAGAGTATCATTTCATTAGTTAAAAAGTATTGAAAAAAAAGCATCTAGAAGCTTAGAAAAGACATTATCCACAAAACAAGACAAGCAAAACCATTCATTCAAGTACAAGTCATAAAAAGTTCGATAATAACTTACATTTACTAATAAGCATATATAAAAAAATAGTAGTGAAATGATACAAACATTTGAATACAAACTCCCAAATGATGTTCCCATATTTCTCTAGTAATCACTTTCCTAATGGCTAACCACTAACTGGCCTCCTCCCTTTATGCTCGAGCACTCCTTGCACGAGAAAGTTTCGTAGGGATCTAATTGGTGCTAGAGTCAATATATGAGTCACCTCCTTTTTCGATTATAAAATTTTTTGAGAAGAAAAAGGATGACCACTAGAGTTTTCGATTATAAAATTATGTAGAATGCAGCAAACATTCACTATGTCCACTTGTGCACGACAACGATGATATGACTTTGCTTCAAGTATTTTGAAGCGATTATTTAATATACCGAATGCACGTTCAACTATTGTACGTAACAAAGCATGTCTTAGGTTGAATAATTCGTTATTATTAGTAAGGGGTCATTTGTTGAGAATTTACTTAGATGGTATCTGACACCGCGATAAGATGCAATGAATCCAGGTCGTGTTGCATATCCAACTTCAACAAGGTAGAATTTTCCTACATGTCAAAGTTAGCTTGTATCACTATCCATGATAGCACAATATCGGTCAAAGGGAAAACACATATACTAGGTTTTACCTTCAGGTATTCTAAGTCCATTTTCTCTCGTTATGGCATTTCTAAGCACAGTAGCATAATGAGTTGAACCTTCCCATCTGGCAAGAACATACTAAAATTTCATATCAAACCCGACTACCGCTAACACATTTTGCGTTGGTTTTCTACCTCAAAATCGAGCAACAATAGAATTAGAAACTCGGACATGGATGAGTGTACCATCAAGGGCACCGATACAATCCTAAAGAAAATAAAAAAAAATTGAGAATGTTATCTTTTGTGCTAATGATATTCAAAAGGATTAAGATTTGTATGTCACCTTAAAAATAGCATGAACCTAGAGCTTGAGATTATAATAGGGTGTGGGTCTAGACTTGGTGGTCTAACAAATTCATCTCGTAGCTCTCTGATGGCATATAACATATGGTTGGAGTATCGATTGACTGTCTCTCCATATCGCAAGAAATTGGTTCTAATCACTTTATTTTGGTTTTATGACCTACAATATGAAGGAATGTAGCCAAGTGTTCTTCAACGATAACATGAACGGAATCACATACTAAACCTCTACCTCGAAGTATGGAGCAAAGACCGAAAAAGACATTACACTTCATTCGCAACATGTCCAAGCAAATAGTATCAGACTCATGTATAAGTCTAAACAAGTAGGTAGCTCTTGTTGCCTTTCTATCATAAGTTACCTCTCTCACCCTTCTCCTATTGCACGTAACATTAAAAATTCAACAGCCATTACAACCACACCAACAACACATTCTTGAGTCCTATCATTGTCAAAATCCATCTACAAATAAAAGCAGTCGTAACAGTATGAAACTAGAAGACAATAAATAAGTTCTTTCAACAATAAAGAATAAAGAAATAGAAAGAAAAAAATATGGAAGATGGGGACATTTCAAATTAGCTGTAAAATAGGCATTAAAAAGTGCAATGTGCATAATACTGTTTTTTAGAATAAATAAAATGATAAAACAACACTTTTTCTAATTCTTTTCACATAATACTTATTTTTTTTTAGAATAACTAAATACATAAAACAAACACTTCTCTAAAATTCTTTCCACATCTAGTTTTAAGTAGAATACTTTTGTTATCTAAATTTAAGTAGAATAATTTTGTTACTTCAATGCACTACTTTGAAGGGTTTTCAAAAAATAGAAAAAATAAATTATCATTGTCTACAACGTATTGAAAAGAATACAAATTAAATTGAACATTTTTTTTAAAACTAATATTTTAACAATAATAAGCAATTTTTTTAAACTAATATAATAACAATAATAAACTAGATCGAGGGCGCCAATAGCTAAGTATTCTAATTACATGGACAAAGTACAACCTAGCATTCCTTATCTAGTTCCCCCACCTCTCATTCCCTCATCTCACATCCAAAAACAACAAAGAAGTAGCTCCTCAGAAGACGTAATGAAACACTTGTCCCACCCGTTTGAGGCTTTGAGCAGCAGATGAGGTGTCTTGTTTTTTCGCTACCCGAGGACACGAGAGATTTGGCGCCAGACGGGTCGACTGCTCACTTTCCCTTCAGACACAGAGAATTTTTGGCGGCCACTACGAGCTATGGCGAGCCGGAGGCAGGGATGGAGATCACTACTTACGACCTTTTTGGCCGGTTCCTAGGTCTTCTGGCTCCAACGTAACCGGATCATCTTTTGTGGGGAGAGTTGTCAGGTTGAGAACGTTGTACACCATATTTCTTTTGTCCTTCGAGAGTGGAGTTTTGGGTAAGAGGTTTCTTATCCTCATTTCTCTCACATGTTTTTCCGCTCTCTTTTTTAGAACATTTACTTGTACATGATCTTTTCATAGCTTATATATATATAGATGATAACCGCTCTTCCGGGAGTCATTCTTTTTCTTCTCAAAAAAAAGATGAGGTGTCCTTTTAACAAGGGAAGGGATGAATTGTTTTCTTGAGCAAGACGTGTCCATGTTGTCCTTTCTTTCGCATGTGCATGGGATCCAGCCATGTTGTCGCATGTACATGACACACACAAAAGGCTTCTTTAATTATATATGCACTAATTAGTACTTGCTGCCTAGGCAATCTTATTTTATTAACAATTAATGATCGACATCTCATCTAAACCTTAATTAACTAGTTTAAATAAGAATGCGAAATAATAACTCATCAATTTATGCATCAAATAATCAAGAATTTGATAAAATTATATACTTCTTTAAACTTATATTCATTTTAATTTTTTGATGTCAAATTCATGAGCCTAATTTGTAATCGAGAAAATCTTAACTAGCCAAATATGTCTTATTGTAAAAGAAACTTTTTAATAAAATATAAAATAAAAACTAAAAGTTTTGGTGTTGGCAAAAATGAAAATGGTTTGAGAAAGGTCTGTTCGCTCCTATGGTTTTCTCACGGAAAGGAAAAAAGAATTTACTCTTGAGAGACGGAAGAAGAGAGAAATATAAGATGATGATATGATACAACAAACTCACAACAGCATATGAGAAGGAGAGGAAGATGTCGTTGGTGCTTCCTTCTTTCCTTCCATCGTCTGCTCCTTCCTCGTCGCCTCCCGCCTCGCCTCCCTCACCTCCCCCACGCCCCCTTGGCTGCATAACGCCACCGCACTGGAGACCATGAAGTTGGTGGTCGCCGCCATGGTCCGTCGCGTCCAGGAGGCCGTCGTCAGCGGCCACCCTTTCTCCGAGACCCTCGTTGAGGTCCTTTACAACATCAACGAGCAGATCGATACTGAAGATGTCGACGTCCCCCTCACAAAAGTCCGCCCCGTGCACAAGGTCGCCCTCATTGTCATCATGAACAACATTGGTCTATATTCTCCCTCCCTCCCTCCCTCCCTCTCCGAAGATCACCGGCTGGAAAGGAGGAGAAAAGAAAGGTCGTAGATACAGAGCAAAACGCCTCAGCGGATGTTGGAGCTCACCGCATTGGGCATCGAGTGTAGCACGCTTCCCACTGTTGCCTCTCTCTCCCCCCTTCTCCCTCTCAGTAGACCATCGACTGGAAGGAGGAGAAAGGTCAAAGTTCCCTCTCCGTAGATAGAGTGAAAAAGTAAGTTCTTTCTCTCCGTACATCGCTTCTTAATAACATTTGCTGATACAGAGTGAAGATCGTTCCTTTTCATTTTGAAAAATTTAATGGAAAACACAATCAAATGGAACACGAATATGAAAAACACACGAATGACGACGATGATCGGTGTGGGAGGAAGACAAAGAAAGAACAATACAGGTTACCTCGACACGACGACGACGACGAGGACAGCGATCTGACTCGTGGGAGAAAGTCAAACCGCAACTACTGTGTGCAAGCTCCTCTGCAATCGGCATGTAGACTGATTTATGAAGGCACTACCTCTTCAGCGAATCAAATCTTCCATCGCGAATAAAATCCCGTTCGAAGTCTCCCATACGTTTCAGCTTTCAAGATGTTTAAAAAAAAATTAATCCTAGAGTCAACAAATGGCAAGTGCAGTACACTTCCACATGTCTATAGTAAAATGTAAAGTTGATTCCACTGCTGCAGTCTGATTTCCAATTCCAGTTGCCTTCTTTAACACTTGGAAAAGTTTATTACGATAGTTGAAGTTACCTATAAAATATTCTACTGCAAACCAAACTTGCCCTTAACAATACTTGCATACTCCAAGAAATTTTCCTTCAAAGGTTAATCCTTTTTTATTTGGACTTCCTTCTTCCTTAGCATTTACTGTTCCCAAATTTGCTGAAGTGTTTACATTAAGTTCAAATTGGACATGTTATACACTACAAAAAAAAACAGCCCATTCTGAAGGATTTTGAAAGAAAATCCATCAGAAAGAGCCTTTCTGACGGAATTTCCGTCCAATTTAAACGATCAGAAAAAAACTAGTTGGTAAAAATTTTCTGACGGGTTTCGTACCCGTCAGAATTTTCTGACGAAATTTCTGAGGGGCCATTTTAGCCCCTCAGAATTTCTGAGGGAATATTCGGCCCCTTAGAAATTCTAAGGGGCCGAATATTCCGTCAGAAAATTTTAATTTTTTTTAAAAAAATAATAATTTACAAAAAAAATCATAATAATTAATATGTACTACATATTTCGTTCCAAATATTTAAATTACATATTATCATTGTTGCCCTTTCAACATCATTCTCTATATTTCATTAAATTCTTTTCTTTGTTCACGTC